>CAJQTU010000108.1:0-144713 GCA_906901685.1 Desoria tigrina
CACAATTTCTATAACATCTCATCCGAAAATCTTTCATGTCAACAAGGTTATTGTAGTCTGTGTCCAAGGGGAACTCAAAGAGTAATAAATCAGAAACTACCTCCTTTCAGGGATAATAATATTAACAATGTAGTACTAAGCATACCTATTTCCACCGAAAATTGACTAAGGGAAATAAAAATAATAACATAACAGGACACCGTTACTGCATACTGGAGGTATTTGATATGATTGTTCTACCTAATTGAAAATGCACCACTTAAATATAAATACCGGAACACCGTTACAGCAGGAATTTGATAATTGTTCTAGCGGACTCTCCAGTTAAGCTAGCAAAAAGAAGGCACTAATTGCTGGGTAGAGAGGCATGTTACATTTTACATTAGAATAACTTGTTAGACAATACAATGGGGTATATTTGATAATATTTGTCTGGGTAATCAACCGTTGCAACCAAACGCATGCTGTAAAGTAGTTAAAGTTCAAAACGAGAAGCCAAGCAACATTATACGTTGTTGTTGGACACTTAAGAGCTGTTTAAGAAATCTCACCCTTCCCAAATCTTTGAGTAAAGCCTAACACCGTTGAATACATTTATCCGTAACTTTCCAACAACCTATCAGAAATCTAGCAATACTATTAAAAAGCTCGTGACACCGGTTGCATGTATATGTTATTTTCTTAGTAAGTGTTGATTTAGGGTGAAACCCTTTAATGCGTTTACTCTATCCGTCTGTCCGTCCGTCCGTTAGAAATCTAACTTTCAAACGGTTAAATATTTTGAAATTATTTTTTCGGGAATCCATTTATGACCTTCCAGCGGAGGTCGAGTTAGTGTTAAGGCCGTGTAGGTCAAAGGGTTAACGGTCAAAGGTCATAACTTTTTACAATAGCAACCCTGTATTTTTTATACATTATTGTAAAGGTACAGACAAGAGCGATTAAAAAATACACATGATTTTACTCTATGGTTGGGGGATTCTGAGATTCTTGCATAAAATTACTTCCATGTTTCGTACAACGACTTTAATGATATTTAAAGTTGTGTTTCGTGTTGTTTCACCCTTTGTTGATGTGCGTTTGCAACGGTTTATTAGTTGTGCTTTTAACTGCTCATGTCAAGGTTGGTATGGAGTAATAAAATTTTGTGACAAAAATCACTCGATAAAGAAAGTTAATCGCAGATTATAGTTGATTTAAATAACTTATATTACTCTGTCTGTAGCTTTATTCGAAGTTGGTACAATTCCAATTAGATTTTTATAAATTATACCTAATAAATTAAATATTGATGTTTTTTAAAAAACGTCTTAGAATTAATAAATACATCGTTTATATATATATATATATATATATATATATATATATATATATATATACAAATATTGATAATATATTATAATGTTAAAAAAAGAATTGGATTCTTCTTATATATATGGAATAATTAAGAATCAACAAAAAATCCGGAAATACCCGCCCCGGCGGTTTCGACCCCGTGTATTTAAGTGCCAATAACTATCGCCCCTCCCATTCTCGTCGGAGCCTTTGCCATTAATTCCCACCAGTACGACCAAAATCCACGCGTAAAAAATTGGTTCTTTTGTAATTTCCACCCCATTTTCTGAGTCCACCGTTTAAATTCAAAGTTCCTTCTGCTCTTCATCTCAAGTAGTGGCAAAATCCACAAGTCAATTCCAAATCCAAAACAACATAGTCCGACTCCGAATAAATAGATATAAAAAACGGTTTGAATGTTATCCATCATTTTTACGGCTTTGACCCGCTCTTCTTCTATTCCTTTCGTTATCCCCAAAGTATAATTCAACCTCAAGAGATATGCAGCTCTCTGATAATATTCCTCAAGCTTATTATAAATTCCTGAGGAAACAAAAGTTCTAAAAGCCCATGGGACCTTTGACCCTTCATTTCTGTCGAACTTCCAGCCGTAATTTCTTTGGAGAATGCTGTCCTTCGACAAAGTAAAGCTTAGTTTGTCATAATGCTTCGACAAATATTCAAACTCAGCTCGGGTCTTGGAGGCATAGTCGGCATAAACAGTTTCGCCACACTTGACAATTTCGGCTTCAATTGCCCCCTCCAGCTCCAGGACTGAGAAGTCGTCAGTGACCCCTTCTGGAATGCACTGGTGATTGGGAATGAGCAAATGCCGATAGAGTAACTCTAACTCCGACGCATTAGTGGTCACATTTTTTGCATTAAACGCGTGACTGATCCGATATTCAATCGCTTCGTATGCGTTCTCCAGAACAGATTGAAAAGAATAATACTGAACAACTGTCTTTTTTACGGGAAAGACAATGCTAGAAAAAACATTGAATTCCGTCACGTTCTTGCAGTCGGAATAGGCAGACATGCGCTCGTCATACAAAGAATTTGGCTCGATGCCCGAAAAGCGCCCTTTTACCAGCTCCTTAAACTCCGAAACGCTTCGTAAAGGCAGCGGAGACGTAACGCCCGAGATCACAAGCCCCTTGTAAGCGTTAGTAAAAACCACCCCGACTATCAACCAAATCCCCAGTACGATCCTGTAGAACAAAAGCTCGTCGAGGAAGGACGGTATGAAGTAAGACTGTTCCAAAACCGATGCAAACATGAAAAAATACGGCGAAAAGGTTTGGCGGATTTGTTTGAATTTTGACAAAAACAAATGCACGAAAATGGGGATTGTTGAAACAGATGCCAGGACAGCGGTCCAAACTTCGTATTGAAAGGGGTGGAGGTAGATTTCAAAAGCCAGCGCCTCCTCGGCATAACAAGTGAGGAAAGTAAATCTTTCGGCAGATGTCGCCACAACCGACTCCCAAATGAAGGAGAATACCCCACTCTGAATATGACCTTCTGTGACCTCTCGATTGAATTGCAGCTTTGGATACTGAGATAGAACGTTCCAGCTTCCAATCAAACTACTATTCGTCGCCTGAAATAGCGAGGCCAAAATATAGATCTCGAACAGAGGCGGGTCTTGAAGAAATGGGATTCGGAATGCATTCCGCTCTATTTTTCCATTTCGAAACATTTGGATTGACGCAGGCAAGTCGATGATGCTTGCATAATCATGTGCTGCATTTAGTTCGCACTGCCAATGTCTTGGAGCCACGGTACCGAAAATATTGTCCCATTCCTTCCGAGTCTCTCCAAGTCCCTCTATTGGAATTGCCGTTGGTACTGGACAATAAAGGCACAAAATTGACCTCTTGATTATCCGGCCGGAGTCGTCCAAAACATAAATTCCGAACCTCCATCGGTCCATCGTTCCTCTGTAAGGGATTATATGGTCGTAAAATTCGTCTGGATACCTGAGAAATTGGGATGCGATTTCCCGACTAACCTTTTCCAGTTTCGAGGCATGAGTGAAATAGGCAAAGTAATTGTGGAGAGGTTTTAATTGCTGGAATCTTCGGACACGTCCTCCAAAGGAAAACTGAAAGTGATGTTCACCGACGTTGTTGTAGATATATATTTGAGATACGTCCTCAAGGGCCCTCCGAACCGGAAATAGGGAACTCATTCGGTGATCTTCAGGCTTGCTCGGAAAAGTCTTCCAATGATAAGCCTCAACTTGGAAATACATTACGTGATAAATGCAGTAAATCCCCTTTGACCTTCCGACATCGATTGACTTTTGTTGTTGATCTGGTTGGGGAAGGAGACGTAGTGATTCGTTCCAGAAATCCGTGACGGTGACGAAGCGGTAGCGGCGGATTGTGAGAGGATTTTTGTCGATTGGAACGTCTCCAAGGTCTATTTCGTCATAGACGAGCCGGATGTGACATTCTGAGACCGAGTTGATCAAGTCTGACAGGCCTTGGACTACATCTAGAGCTAGTGCTGAACGGATGAGGATTGGCATTATGATTACAAATGTTAGAGTCGAAACCGGGGCAAAGGGACTCATTTTGCTGACGTGTTGGATCGACTCGGCTCTGTTGACATCGATTGGGCAACGGAACGGTAGAACGTTAGAAATGATGTGCTGCCACTACTTTGGAGATGGATATTTATTTTATCCATCATATTATATACACTGCAAAATGATCCGTAAATGAAAGTGCCCGACAGGGCTATATTTTTGTAGAATTGAAATTAATTATTTAAAAGTTGACTCGGGTGGTGCTGGAAAGCGGATATCTAAATATCATACGCTATTCAATCTAAATAATTATTTGAAGTTGAAACAGCTTTCTATGAAGGCTCTGTAAGTCCGTCTGTCCGTTTTCGCTCTGAGAATAAGTCTCGAACGGTTGACCATTTTGAAATTATTTTTTCGGGACACCATTTCTGACCGTCAATGAGAGACGCAGTTCGGTTAAGAGTTTTTTAGGTCAAAGGTCAAGAGTTGTGCAGTCATAGGTCATAGTCTTTCAAATATCAACTCACATACCTAATGCCATTAACAACGTGTATATGCTTTTACTCTATGGTTGGGGGACTTTGAGATTCTTGTCAAGCTACGCCCAGGTGTCTTCCAACGGCTTTGAAAGCTATTTGACGTCTTTTTATGCGTGGATTTACACCTTTTGGATGAACGTTTGCAACGATTTATTCATAATATTTTCGATTGCTAAAACACTGACCATACTATTTACCTTGGGATATTTTGGAATGCATGCCGGACAGTTCGTGCTAAAAAATTATAAACATTTGTATGAAAATTAAAATCCCCACAAACTAAAATACTGTCCTTTTGAAAAGACAAAACACTATGGGCTATTCTATTTCTACTCATTTAATATAGTGGTTATGGATTATGAATTTAATAACTATGGCTGATTTCGATTGGTTTGAAAATCGCTGTCATTAATAATTCTCGGACTTTTTTTTATTTAAAATCCTTCGATCATGATCTTCTAGTTATGAACCAAATCTTGGACTTGACATTTTATTTTTGCATTAGAAAAAAATTACAAACGATGCGGTGGTCGGTAAGGTACACAAGTAGTTAGTAACTTCGAGTAGACCCATCCATTGGAACAGGAAACTTTGTGAAATTTTGTCAAAACCGTCGCACGTTTCATCCAGTTGGAATCGCAGGTTGAAGTTGAAACCAGAAGGACAACCAGGACTAGTAATTTTAAATACCAATTAAATCCAAAGGCCTTCATCTTCAAATCTGTTTATGTTTCAAATTAATTGCTCTGTAATCTGAAAAAAAAATAATTCTCACAATAAATCACTATAGTTTAAGCGAGTGAATAATTTAAATTCTAATTTAATATTGGATAAACTACCTGATTCTAGTTCTATACAATAAGATAGTTACGACAAGATACGTTAATTAAAGATAATTACCGGTCCAATAATATCCTTAGCCTTTGCAGCAATTACAAATAACGCGTTACCAACTTGTACATACTTCACAAATTAACCCTGCCACCAGTATGCAGTAGGTTAATATACTATTAACTTTGATTTTAATTATAATATTTTAACCACGATTTATCTTTAAATTACAAAGATCGGTACCCACAAATTTTGTTAGATAGGAATACGAACTTCAAACTTACTCACCAGAACTGTAATTAGAAATTGCGTTATTTTGTTATGCAAGTGCAAATTATTAGGGAAATTTGTGGTAAATTTTTGTAGTCAATTAGCATCACAAATAATTATACAAGTTCTATATTCTTATTGTTATTCATTAACTTGTCATACAGTAATTTCATATTCTGACTTCATAATGTTTATTTGGTGTTGTGATTTTTATACTTATTTCCGGTGCGTTTTACTAGTTTAAGAATGCTTTTTATTTATGCAAAAAATGGAATATCCGACACGTTTCAATTGATTTCACATATTGCAATTTTGTAGGATTTATTTTGTTTTAAAATTGTCGTCTAAAATGTGTTTAGTAGATTATTCTACGTGTAATTGTCAAATACAAATATTAAAAACTAAACACTATTAACATTAAACCCGTCATTATCATTGTATCGTGGTTTATAATTAGTTTCAAAACCTCACACTACCAAGCCGATCTGTGACAATGTTGAATCCAAATTAAATCATGAATTTCCACAAATGTTTATGAACTTACAGCTGCATTATAAATGTGCTACTCTCATCTTTATGGTCTCTCATTTCAGCCGTAACCGGTCCTTTGATGTAGCTGATCTTTCCTGAAAATATGAAACTTTCCCGTTAGAATCAAACCTGACGGCGATTTTTATTTCTTGGATTTGAATTCTTTTCAAAATTATGGAAAAAACTAATATTTTTGCAAAATTCCCTTGGTCAATCTACTATGACTGCAGTCTTGAATTTGAAAAGCCAATGGAAAGTAGATCAAAGGTCAGTATTTCATTTAGTGAACCATGTACGATTATAACGAGTAGAATCATAGAATGTATAGAACGGAACCATAGAATATTGGATACTGAACAAACCGTTGCAAACGCATATTGAAAGGAGTGGAACTACGCAAAGCAGGGCATCAAGTAACATAACAACCGATGCGTCTAATTAAAAAATCTTACATCACCCCAAACATAGAGTAAAATAGTAAAATTGGAACAACATTTAACTCCACTGGAAGTCATGAGCAGTTTCTCAAAAAATATAAAATATTAACTTCTTTGAATACGAGCGGATGGACGCACGAACAGACAGAATTAAACCGTTGAAGGGGTATTGTGTATTGCTATCATTGTACCAATAAAATATTGGCAAGCTTACCATCCTTTGCCGCTGGATGTGTTGTATTGTCAAATACTCTTCCGCTGTGAACAATTAAAAACGCTCAAAATTCATGAGTATGACAGAACATGCAAGATAAAATCAAAGTTCTGAAAACTTTAACAATATTTAACAATTTAACATACACTTGGCCAGCAGATTCTTCGGACAGACAGACACAGCAACAGCAGACGAGAAGAAAGATTCCCAAGATCAAACCGACAATAACTAACCAACCAACAACGAAATTAACGGCACCGGCGGCGTCACTGAAAATATAAGGGCCTATTAATATTACAGATGCAATATTATGAGTAGCAACTGAGAAGGTAATCAAACGTTGGGTTAAACGCAATGAAAACTAACACCTTTACTATGTCCGAATATATTTGGAAACTAAAAAAGTAGCAGACTCGCATTAACAAAGAGTGGAACCAAAACTTAAAATAGCATTCAATGTCGTTTTTTCAAAAACTTCGCGATGAGTCGCTTTATACTAGGATCTCACATTTCCCCAATCATAGAGAAAATTTCAATACATTGTTAATGTTAAATATACTTGATTGTACATTTCCAATGATACAAGTGCGAATGGACAGACAAACTGACCAATGTAGTTGAAGGGTTCAGTTTTTTAACAACTAATCAAATCAAGCTACAACTTCCAAAAATATCTAACAAAAACTGGAAAATTAAACTAGAAAAAAAATCTTAAAAAAACGCATACCCTTTCGTCACATCACATAAACAAGGAGCATAACCTCTCAATATATCACACTTTAAACCGCCACCTTTCCGGTTGCAGCCTCTGAAACAATATTAAAAATAGCATAAAAATGACAATATTTAGTTATCCTAAGCATTCGACAACAATAATATGTTGACTTTTGCATTAAAATCTGATTTCGCAATTCAATTCGATTTAAATGCACTTACAGTCTGCAATAAACAAGGCAGCGAGAACCCGGAAGTGGATTCCCAAATGTCCAATCTTCATCCTCATCATCTTTATATCCATATGCAAAGATCAAGTTGGAGTAGAATAGCAAAATTAAACAGAATCGTGAAAATCTGCGGATTCTGGCATCGCTCTTCTCCGGGAACATAGTGGAAATTTAATTTTCAGATCCGGATTCGAAATTAAGTTTTGGAAGGCTTTAGAATTTTCAATCATTTTCTTAATATTTTCAATCTACGGAACCGTGAAGTTTCAATAACAGATTGGTTCTGAACCTAAAGAATATTATTTATTGGATGCCGTGTTTGAAAATAATCGATACGAGCAGAGTTTGTTCGTGTCTTAAATGCCGTTCAACTCGAACACTTTGAACGAAGGGGACTTTTTGAGGTGATAATTGAGATTTGACACGACAAGAAGTAATGAGAAAAACTCCGATTGTTTTTAAATTTATCTCGACACCACATCTAACAACAACGCAACATCTAAATTGGGTAATTAATTTTAATTTTAAATCGTCACATTTCAGCGTTCCAGAGCTAGACCCACAGAAACTTACAAGCGGTCGATTTTCGCGTTTTTCATCAATTTGTAATATTTATTTTCGTTGATTTTTTTGCTGTTGAATTTTTTCAGCTCATCGCCCATTCATGTGAAATCGACATACCCACCTGATTTTTAAACCTATTTCGGAGGACATCTGGAACAGTTCCAACGTGCTCCTTGTTGTAATTATTAGGTTATTTTAAACCAGGAATTCAAACTTCGATGTGAATACTTATCTACATCATTATACAAACTCTAGGTTGAACGGCTGTGTTCTTTACTTTCGTATTCAATGAATCAATTCCAGTCATTCACTATTGAACCCGAGCGAAGACTTTGATAACCCACTTACAAAGTTCTGTGATAGTCTATATTATTGTTGTCTGGAACAGTATGTAAATAAGAGACAAATTAAATGTTATAAATAGACATTTTATGAGCCTTTTAAAAACTGTTCCAAAGTTTACATCATTTCCCAGGCAGATGAACTGCTACTGATTTATATGTGAAACTGTTTTTTAACGGCCAAACTAAACTTTGCATTTTGCGAGTAAATAGCGAAAATCTCACATTTCCTATCCATACGAATATAATATAGATGGTTTTATTGTGCATTTCAATGCATTCCCAGGTGAATAATCTGAACTTTGACTCTTGAGTGACCCTTTGTAAAACCCTATGTAGGGTTTTACAAAGGGTACACCGTTATATGACCCTCAACTAAACTTCGCAAATGATGGTTATTATTTTGAATAATATTCAATATTTTCAAACAATATTCAATGTTCAATCCAATGTAAATTATTTCAGCCAAAAGTGACGAGTTTTGAGATAGGCAAAGCCCTATTAGGCAATTGTACGTTTATTTAAACTTTGTAATTGTTGACTAAAACCAACAATTTGAACGACATTATGGTACTTTCCCTGATATATGTTATGTTTTGGCAGTTTTGGCCCGCGTTTTAACGAATTATTCCAACAGTAGAATTATATAACCCCCTCATCGATCAGTTCAGTGAGCATCCCAATGAGTCGATCATTGTAAGCTAAATTTGAACCGGAAGTCGCGCACACGTCCGAGAACATGTTCATGAAGTTCTTGTCCTTGTCCATACTCTCCATATTTAAGGCTAATGCACTCTCTTCGTCCTGGAGCGTTAAGGGGAAGCCTAATATGCACATAAATAGGCCGAATAATTTAAACCTGTGGAATCGGAACTTGAAAGACTCTAAATTGAAACCGGGAAGAGTGTCGACATTTAAAGTTCGACAAAACCCATTGAAAGTGTCGACATATAATTCCATGAGTTCGTCGAGGTGCTCCTTTCGAAGTGCCGCGTCGGTGTTGGCATAAATGGAATAAACCATATCCGGAATTACACAAGTTTCTCGGACCAACTGAAGGTCAACGATTATAACCTCTTCTGGTTTTCCGCTTTTTTCCTCGTATTTGAAAAGCCAATTGTTGCTCCAGCAGTCTCCGTGACATATAACGCGCCATGGAACTAGAAAATTCAGATACAAAAAAGCACACACCTTAAAATAAATAGATTTCACCATAAAAATCCAATTGTGGAAATAAGGTATTTCCTAAAAAATGCATCAAAATGGCGCCAAATTATCATTTATCAAAATGTATCACGTTACGTTTTGAACGGTTAATTTAATCTTTAGAAAATTTTCATCAAAAAATCTACTAGGATAGTCAAAGTGCATGGAAAATCGGGGATAATTACCTGGGTTTTTAGCATTCTTGCCAATTCTGTTAATATTAGGAATACGTAGGATGTCGTTCAAAGCATCTTCAGGTTTGTTACCGACGAAAACGTCGTAAACGGTTTCCATTACAGCTTTGTAGTTGAATAGAGCCTTGCTTAGAGCGTTTCCTGGTCCCATTAAAGTTTCAAGCGTCTTAATCGCTTCACGAATCCCATTCTCAGCCATACCCACCAAAATCCTCATGTCTTCGTTAAGGAAGTTATTGACAAGACAGGGGAACTTGTCGGTGACATTTTGGTCGACATGGAACTTATAGGCCCAACTCATCGAATGGACTTTGGCCAATTCCTGGACAACGAGCCGAATGTGGTGGATGTCCATTGGGTCTCTTCGGTTCGTCATTCGAAATCCCTGC
Source organism: Desoria tigrina (assembly GCA_906901685.1). Taxonomy (NCBI): domain Eukaryota; kingdom Metazoa; phylum Arthropoda; class Collembola; order Entomobryomorpha; family Isotomidae; genus Desoria; species Desoria tigrina. Next base: position 10,332 of record CAJQTU010000108.1, read on the forward strand.
TTTCGGATGTCTTCCATTATGATGAAGTTGTCTAGCGGTACAAATACTTTGTTTGCGTATTCAGTTCCTGAAAATTTATCCACAATTTAATTACATTTAATCATAAAAGTGAAAACGCAAAAGAATCATTTTAATTGGCCGGATAAATTCGTTTCTGAAAATGAGAAATATGCAACAACACATAAATTGTCCTTAAAAAGCGAAATGATTTTTAATGAATTTTGGAATCATGAAGGGTCAAAATTTCAGATTCTCGGAATTTGTTGAAGAACTTTCATACTTTCAGTTATTTAAACATGCAACGACACTCTTTCTGAAATTCAAATGATGTCAGACATCGAATTTTGAAAAGCCGGTTTTGTTTTTAGAAACAAGAAATTTAAACGATTTTTTGGAGTTTTCGGAATTTTAATTTCAGTCTACAAATGAAAAAAGCATTTTTAAAGAGTTGTAGTTACAGATAATAACAATTGAAGGTATTATTTGGCGTGACTTCGGAATATCAGAAAATTTTACGTCTCAACCCTTGTTTTAATATTAAATCTGACCACCATATTAGGTACCTTCCATGGATTCAAAGTCGATGCATTTTCCATGAAAGAACGGAGGATAAGGAAGCTTAATCTGCTCTTTAAGGCCAACAACTTCCGTTTGAAATCGTCTTAATTCCGGAAGCCAGAGTCGATAGATTTCCAACTCCTTGAAGAACATGTTTGTCCTGTTGCCCATCTCTTGTCGGGAGGGGTGACTGGGATAGCATTTCAAAAGCAGGTCAAACCTGACATCTTCTCCAGATTTATTTCTAACATCCACGGCAGCCGAATAAATAACACTCGTGAAATTATCTCCGGGATTTGTGCCGTCTGTAACTTTGAACTGTTGGATGTCGAAATCCGGGCCTAACGCTTCGGAGAGAAGTTCTCGGGGAATGTTATTGTTTGCAAAATCAGAACCCATTTTTATTTTTTTTAAATGAGGAGCGATTATACATGTGTTTACAATACCGTGAAACTGGCAAAAATAACAATGCTTTGCTTAAAGTGAGTGTCTTAAATACAACTAAACAACCCGAGTGTGTAACAATGTATTTGCATTCGGGTAAAGAGAACCTGGTTTGTAACGAGATTAGCCTATCGGTTACATCAGGAATAGCCCGAGGAATTTTTCATGGATTAACAAGTAACAATTGAGTTGAACGGAACTATTTGTACATATTTGCCTCTCGAGATGAGATTTATATCAGAAGAGACGTTGCGGTTATATATTATTACAATGTCAAATGCGGATTAAATCAAGGACAACATTCACGCAAAATTTAGGTAGATATTCGGAGGTTATCTATATAGTGGTTTGCATCTCTACATATCAATTGCATTCTGTTCAGATTCCATTCCACTCTTCTCTACTCTCTATCTTAGAAATCCCAATCCGTTCTGACTTCTAGCTAACTGAGAAGGGAACATTCCCAACTGTCCCACACGGATTTTTTTCAAACCTGTCTCTAGGAATAGGAATTATTGGTGCATAAAGTATATTCGACCTAGATAATTAGGTCGGAGGGTGAAGAACTGTGCTCTATTTCACGGATTCCTATGATAAACTCCTGTCTGTTTTTTTTACGAAACGACTGGTTCTCTAGTAATAGTATTTTGGGAGTCCCCTAATGTTAACTCCTTATAAAAAATAGTGTCAAATGTCAAAAGCTAGATTTTCTTGGAAAAAACGCACAGTTCTTGACTTTTGGCACGTACAGGTTTACTAATCTTAAGTCAAATATGCACCGATAGTTCCTATATTAAAGCTTCGTAATTTTACTCTTTCGAATGAGGGCGATTGGAAAAATATCGGAGTGGTACAGTTGAAAATGTTCCCTTGTCAGATTCAATAGTCTCCTTTCATCACTAACCTATCCCTTTCTCCGTGAGGAATGGACTTGGCAACAGATTATCATCTCAGATTTGACCTCAAACCACTCAAAGAAACGAAACAGACTATGTTCATGGTTTTGGCAAAATAATATAATCATATCCGAAGTGGGGAAATTCAAGGATAAATAGGAAACTTCATCATCCCCTGAAACATTTCTGAACTTGGCATAAAATAGGCCAAGTTTACCGTTTCGTAGGCCGATGAACTGTTGACAATAATATTATGTACTTGCCTACAATTTTTTAAACCTGAATACGTTTCCCCAGTTTATCGAGGTCCATTTGCTAGAATTGGCATTTTTTATTGATATTTTATCATATTTTCTCCAAAATACAAACCAATTGCAATTGTCAAAAACCTCATATTTATATAATGGAATGTTATAGATGTTAAAAATAAAATGATGAATGCATTAAAACTGTATTTATTCGGATTGACCGGAAGCCCACAAAACTTGTTCGATTGCCCTTTGAGTGGAAACCGTATCGGGATGCTGAGGACCAAGACTCCGCTCACGTGAGGCTAAAACCTGCCTCAGCAACAAAAGTGACCTATCCGGTTTGTTGAAACCACATAACTTCTCCGCTAGGTTCATTTTTAGACTCAATGTGGACACGTGATCGTCTCCAAAAAATCGGATTTTGAGGACCAGTACTTCTTCCAGCAAGTTCTTGGCTTCCGTCAAGTCCCCCATGTTTTGAGGAAGGTCAATGACCCCGTGCTTCCATAAACATTCTGCTAAATTCTCCATTGATTCCAAAGTGCTGAAGTGACCCTCTCCTAGTCCAGCTCTCTTGGACTCGATGACAGTTCGGTAGAACGGTATGGCTTCGTCCCACTTTTCCATTTGTGATAGTGTCAAGGCCAAATTATTTCCTAAAATAATTTACAAATTTAAAATCGTATTTTTGACGCATGCGCTGAATTTTTGCGTTTTCTTGCTTGCTTTGTGAAATTGTGAGGGCTTTAAAATAACTCATAATAACTTAAGAATTATGTTTGTTTTATGAAATGTTTAAATCATTTCAACTTTAACTTGAGATTTTGAGTTAAAAGTCCCACAAACGGAAATATAGAGGTTTTAGGCGTTTTATGGTGGCAATTGTTAGTTTTCCGAATAAAAACCCGACAAGATGTGATACCACTTTGGAAAAAAGCTCTCTCTAGTGCTATTTTACAAGGTATATTATTTTACTCGGTGATTGGGGCATTTTGAGAATCTTAAATAAAATGACTCCTAGGTCTGTTTCAGGCAGAATTAACCACTCAATGAAAAAAAGAAGTAGATTAAATATCAAGTACTCGCTTCGTTTTCATGGGTGGCCTGAAAAGCTTCTTTTAACCAATTTAAAGTGTCAATTTAGTTCAACCAATGAACGATATTTTTCTCACCAATTACCTGTTATCAGTGTCACCAAGTGTCCCACTCCAAGTATCTGCTTCTGTCTCTCATAAAGTCCTCTGTACCGACCCATCGCCTCTTCAAATCTATTATTAAGTCTCAATCCATCCGCAACCTGAGATTCCATCGTCAGAGTCTGCGGGTGATTAGGGCCCAAAACGGTCTTGAACCGCTCCAACTGCTCCATAGCAAAGTTAAGCATTTCGGGAAAGTTTTTAAGGATCTGAATCCTGTCCGTGATCTTGTCTGCCAAATCGTCAAAGTCAACAATCAGCTGATCATGCTTCGAGGCAAAAGTCCAAACAGATACGAACTGGCTGTAAGGAATGGTATTAACCTCTGGGTCAACGGCTAACATGGCTTTTAAAATCCCCCGAAGGAAGTCCGTTTCCAGCTCCAAATAATTGATTTTGTCCCGATTAACCTCTTGTAGCTTTGGACTTATGGAAATCGTATTCGTCCTGTTTGGCTTGTATGTTTTGCTAATTATCGAATAGGTTTCCAAGAGGTCAACAGCTTTTAAGATCTGTTCCATAGGTTCCACGCTTTGAGGATTTGTTTTGTTGTATATCGTTCTGAGGAGCGGAACGGAAATGTCGAGGTAGCTTAGGTAAGGAATTATATAAAGTAATTCCACCGCTAGTTTGCCAATCTGATTGTGAGTTTTAATCTTGTCGATTGACAGGTCAAAGGTCACGTAAGTTGATACGTTCGTACCGAAGGGGGAAGCTTCCAATCGCTTTTGTAAGTCGGGGTCAATGTGAAAAAGCTCTGATTTCTTCCTGTCGATTTCTTTGAAAAATTCCTTGATTTTCATGTTTTGATTTTTCAGAATCCCAACGGTCAATTTAAGTGCCAGGGGGTCATTTCGGAGGAAATTAGTTAGGGCTTGAACGTTTGCGGAACTTTCACCGGAGAAAATTGACCCTTCAGCGATTTTCAAAATGCATTGACTAATTCTCTCTTCAGTTGCCAAAATACTCGGGTGATCTATCGAAAGGAGTTTGACCCTTAGCCACAGAACCGTTTCCAAAATATCTTGAGCTTTCGAAAATTGGCTTAGATTGATGAGACAGATCCCGATCCGAAACTGCGTTTCGACGCTGTCCAAGTGCTCTGGACCCAGTTGGGATTTCTGAAGGTTAAGGAGTTCCTCGAGAACTTGAAGCTGCTCGTTGAATTTTTTAGTTATGAGTAAAATTCCTGCAATTTCCTTTAGTGTTCTTAAAACGGCAGGTTCATCCTGACGTTTTTTCTCGGATTTCGAAATGGTCGTTAAGAGGTCAACGGAAAGGTCAAACTTCTTGAGACGTTTTAAGACCCCCGCGTACTCGTGCCCGATTTTACCAGTTTGTTTATGGTTGGGACCAAGACTACTTTCGGTTTTTTCGTAAACGTTTTGATATGCTTCGAGAGCAGTTTCGTTTATTTCTGTCCAGACTAAAGCAAATGCTCTCTGACCTTCCATTTTGAGCGTTTCGAGATGATGGGGACCCAAGAGGGCTTTCATCCTCTCTAGGTTTTTAGGCACGAAATCTTTGGTTTCGAAATGCAATCCGAATTTGATGAGGATGTCCGTGATTGTGTTGGGAAAGGTGGGGAAGTCTTTGAGAATCTGATCGTATTTTGAAGCCCATCTCCAGACTGAGAGGACATGAAGCATGTCGAATTTCTTGAGACTAGATTCAATCTCTAAAATGCTTTTGATGATTTTTTGGAGGAATTCGAGTTCTGCAGTTGGGGACTTATTTCGGAGTTTGGCACGGATGAGCTGCTTGAGCAGTCGGTGGACTTTAATTGCCAAATGTGTCCCATCGAGAAATTTAAGGGCTCTGAGTATGTCTACTGCCATTTGAGGAATTTCTGGATCCGTCAAATTATCTACAAGTTACAAGCGAATAAAATGATTTATGAGACAATAAAACAATAAAAAATTCCTTTAATTGCAAATTTCACTGCATGCTTTTAGGAATGTCGTTTAAATGGAACTGACTATCAGTTCTTTGCCGGTCTGAAAGGGGTCAAACTCCATTATGGGAACATTTTATCGGTCTGTCTATCTGTCCGTCCGTTTCCGTTTAGTTCAAACCGATTTAAGTTTTTAGATACGGTTTTTGAATTTGAAATCTAGATTTGTTTAAATTTAAGCCAAATAGACATTTAAAACAGTCTGCCATAGACGATAAGCTAAAAAATGTCAGCTCGAAAATTCTTATAATATTACTTACTCCAACACGCCATGACGTATATATTTTGTCGACAACAACTAAATGGGTTTTATTTTATTGAAGAACAGGCTGCTATTGGTTTCTATTTTCTCACATATCATTTGTAAGTGGTTAAAAACTTAAAACATCTTACAAATCCCCACCTGAACTTTGTTGTTGAATCTTGCACAAGAAATCAATATATATTTCCTCGGGTTCGAAATAGCCAAGGAGGTCAATAATTTCAAAAGCTGCTTTCTCAACTAGCCCCGACCCCCTCTTGAGAGGCTCATACGAGAGGTCAAAGGCCACTAAGGTCACCTCCTTGAACTCGTGCTCAATGCCGTTCCAAGGGAAGTCCAGCAACTTGATCTTCTGATCTCTGAACTCCGTCAAATAGTCTTTGATTGAATAATTCTCCTCTGCTTCCACGTTATTTGTACGGATTTTAATATAAGCTAAAGCAAGTTGTAGAGCCAGAGGGAACTTGCTTAAGAGAATAGACAAATTGTCGATGTCGGATTCTAACTGATTTTTAATCGAATCGCGAATCATGTCTTTGGCCCCCTCATTAGACAAAACCGAAAGCGGGATGATCTCATCGACATGAACTGGAAGGTTTAGAACCTCGGGATTTCCAGAATTGATGACGACAAAGCAGTTTGATTGTATTATTTCGTTTCTCAGCATCTCATTAACTGCTTCGTTTGTCGTGTCGAGATTGTCGATTATCAAGAGCATCTTCCTGTTCCGTTCGTTCCGGGTTATAAACTCGGTTAGGATGTCGACCGAATTCCGGGGTTTTTGAAACTTGTCCGTGGTCACGATATCCGTCATTTCCCCGATTTGAGAAATACTGTAGTTGAACCTGTGGGCTGTGTCACCATTTAGACGGACAATCATGCGATTGATGGGGGCATCACGGAGTTTTCGGGCGAAGGAATTTGTCAGTTCCGATTTCCCGATCCCCGGTAGACCCGTTACTAATAGGACTGAATTTGAGAGATTTGAGATGAAATTGCGGAGGCGGATGAATTCATTTTCTCGGCCTGTTGCTCCTGAAGAAATGTGTAGAATAATATGAGAATTAAGTAAATTGAAATAACTAGAATATAAGGATTTGATTGAGAATTTTTTAAATGTCGAAGAACTACAATAGAATTTGGGATGTATATTTTGGGTTGAGGGATATGTTACTACGAGGTAAAACTTTAAATCCGATTCAGAAAGACCGGAAACCTGTCAAAAAACAGGAGTTGTTAGAGTTTTGGACGGTTTTGATAACATTTCATCATTAGTGACATTTTTGAACGTCTAATAATTCATACCTATATTAAATCGGGATGGATGGAACTATTTTTAAGAATTGATGTACAAAAACCGTGTTGATTTATTTGAAAGAAGTTTGACTTTGCAATTAATGTTTAATGATTAGTCTGTCATCATGTGAAAGCTTTTAAGTTTTAATGTTGAATGTGCAAGCAATTTTAATAATAAAAGAGCACAAAAATAGGGATTGTTATTTCGTTATGTATCATTTAATTGCATACCTTCTAAAAATACCGATCCGTCCATGATTGATGGGCAAGAGCTTCCTGAACTTACAGTTTAGAACAGTTTGAAGACGATATGATTGAAACCGACTTATATTTTTATTTTAAATATTTTATTTGGTGTGTATTAGTACTAAGGACTTAGAAAAAACTAATACAGATGACACAATTTGATGCTTAATTTCGTTACCTTTGATTATTTAGTACTCCTCTTAGGATAACTGGCTTAAGCTGGAATGTTTTGGAAATTCTTTTTGTAAATTTAAAAAGTGGTAGTAATTTTATTACTGTTATTAAAATCCCCTCAAAGTCGTGTCCTTTGATGAGTTAAATTTCCTATAATAGGATAGTACTGAATTTTATCTACTAATGAAAATTGACAGAAAAACACAACGTATTTAACTTAATGTTGTTATTAAACAAGTTTCATATCACTCGCTCATATTTTCACTGGTACTGCTGTGTCAGTATTTAAGCTCACTCACTAAAACACATGATGAAATAAATGTAGTATTTATTTGCAAAAAAACGCTGTTAAAAAATAAAGCTCTCTAACTCAATCTCAAAGCTCAATGTTTAATCTATTCACTCTTGCCTACCTCCATAAAAGTTCCATATACGAAGCTTAGGTAATAATATCTCTCTACAAATATTGGTGCTCAGGCTTGATCTTTAAATCTCCGTTGTTTTAGCTTTTCCTAGAATTTAAATTGAAATATTCTGCTCCACAAGATATTTAAAATTTAAATCGAGTTTAAATCAAAGTTCATGGTCATTTGTAAATCTATGCAAGTATTTAAAGTTCAAGGTTACTTTCAAGTCAAAGTATGCATTCTCATCTCAATTCACAAGCCCATATTCGGCTCATTTCATGAAACATATAAATATCGCTTTGACTGCCATATATATTGCATCATTACTTAGATAGCATTTTATTGTTTAAAGTCCATACCCTTGCCTTGAATTGGCCTAATTTTAACACTAACGTTAGCTATATCATATCATCCAAACCCAAGCGTCATTGCCGAATGATCTGATTCAAACGATAAAAATCAAATAACATGAACAATTCGATGTCGCATTATTTAATAGAATAAATTATGGCAACTACACATAACAGTATAGTTAATGTATTATTTTATGTGGTACTCTGCATTAAATTAAACTAATTAAAGATTCCAACACCCTATACAGTACCACCGGATATGAGAAGATTTACAGTCACATCTATGCAAACAGATATCATTTTCAGAAACGTCCGTCTTGATGCATAAAAGAAGGGCTGGAACTCCATGCGTAGTGGTCGCAGGGCCCTTAACCTCTTTACAGCCACCTTTGACCTCAATCGTCCCTTCCACAGGTTCAACGCTGAATTCGAAATCGTATGAATATCACAAGCAGAAGGCATAAATGCCAGCAGCAAAATCCCGAACCAAATCGTTGACAAGACGAATAGCAAATGAAACAGAACTGCAACTCGATTAACGAACCGAATAGAGCCGTAAATCATCAGTGTAAGTAGGAAACAACCACCGAAAATATAGAACACCGTCACGTGTCCAACAATGGAATTAAACGCTAACGACGCTGCGAACATTTTGGAATAGAGGTTGTGAAATGTTCTAAAACCACGTTCCATCTTCAAAATGTTCCACCTCGGGTTATTGGACCTCCTTAACAATAGAACGACGGATCGGCTGTATTCCCGAAGGTTGGACAGGATGTAGACGCTTAATTTGAGATAAATCATTTCAAAGGGAATGATGTGACATCCGATTACTGCCAAATTGTTAAGGGTTAGTGCATTTCCTATGCATCGGAGGATTGTGGAATAGGGGCTTGGGATTTGGAGATGTCGGATGAGAAAGTACGTCGGTTCGGCGTTTGCAAAAACCGGGATGATAATTGCGGCAATTGGGAGGCTGAGGAATGCGACGTTGATCCAGGTAAGTAGGGCATCTAGGGCCATGTTATGGAGATGGTCATTCTTTGGTACTGGGAAAATATCTGAAATTCGACCGGAAATAGCTCAAAAAATAAATGATTGACATAATACCTCAATGTTAGAACCATTTTGTTTTTGTTTGTTACAAAATAATATCATTATTCGAATATATCGTTCGTCCGTAATTTTTGAGACTGGATCCAACGACTTTTTAATAAAATTGCAAGAAAAATGGATTAATTACAATGGGAAATATTTCCTTTAAAATTAAAAATTGCAAAACTTGTAACAACTAAAAGCTGAACAAAAACTTGTTGACATTAAAAAATACGAAAACATTAAAATTCGTTGTTTAGAGACTATTTGAATTAAACAATTTTTTTTAATTTTAATTTTTTATTTAAAGTTTTGAATTTTAGTATATTTTTTGATGGAGACAGGGATAAAAAATATCTGTGAATGTTACAGTTAGGAATGTTCCCTTGTGAGATTTTATTTTTTCAAATCCCTAGATATACCTTACCTTTCGAAGAATCCTGCAATTTGCTCAAACTCGTCATGAAAGTACTCATACTCCCAGTCCTCACCGAGAAATGAGTTCCGATACAGAGCAAAACTACACCAAATATTAAATAAACCGTGAACATAAAGTATGCCAATATCGTCAGTTCACTGTCCTCAACATTCCAAAAGAGTCGTTGCATGAAGATGAAAAAAACGTACAACAACTGCAAGAGGCTGCAGAAGGAAATTGACCAAAAAATCCAATAAGTCTCTTTTTCGACGATTTTCGTTCTTTTATTAACAACTTGACGATAGTTCAGAATTATCCCATCAAAGAGGGTGATTGGGTTGGGATACACCTTATCAATTATCGAGATAAGCCTCCAGATTCTCAGGTTTAAAATACCCATTTTAAACTGGAGTAAATCAGACTAAGTTGGGACTCGTTGTTTGACAGGTTTGGTTTATCGGAGTAATAACTAGACTTTTTTAAGCAAAACAGTCCTATTTATGTTGTTAATGAATTCAAGAGCTGAATGATATCGACATTATCGCCGTCAATACCATCCTGACATTCGCGAATAAATACAATTAAATATTCAGGAAGGTGGGACGAGATTGAGAAACTCTGCTGTTTTATTGAATTTCAGAGTTGACATTGCTAAGTTGTTTTGACGGGCTTGTGGGCTGGTATATCTTATTATGTCAATGAACAACGTCATGGTCTGTCTGTCTTGCCATTGTCACATGATGCTAATATATTATTATTTTATAAAAGAAGGGTCATTAATTCACTTAAGTTAGTTTAATAATGCTTTTGATAGGGCATTTCTAAGCCCTGGCCAGAACTTCCCAAGAGGCATCCTTTGGATTTTTCTTTTGAAAATATAATTTTAATCAGTTAATTCAGCATTTATAGTGTTGTTATAAATAATTTTTTCTAAAAAAATTAAATCCCCATCCAAAAGATTCAAGAAAAACTAAATGAATAAATAATTTCGAAATACCACAATTTTCTATATGCACGGTTTGCTAGCAACACTTTGGTACACACGTTTGTAACGATAAGGTAAATATTTGAGGAGATGGATGATTGATTTGCGTGGTTTTTATTCCACCAACAAAATGTTTCTTGGCCTATTGAGGTATAGGATTTTCGGACTGCGTGGGATTTGAAGATAATAGCATTGTAAAACATTTAAAACCCGCTGTTTGTTTAAGTCATTAGATGTTACTAAATACATAGAGGTTTCTAAATAGATTTTACAAAACATTAAATATAACCTCATATATATGTTCTATGTTCATCAACCTCATGTTTATTGTTTTCTTAGTTTTAAAATTTAAACCCGTATTCCATTTTCATTCAAAATATAACGAATCCCTAAATATTCCCACCAAACAGCAAAAGATTGACAGTGATCTCAATACAAACGGATGCGATTTGGAGGAACGTCAGCCTCGTCCCGTAAAAAAACGGATTAAACTCAAAGCGAACCGGTCTCAAGGCCATACATCTCCTCTTCCCGACCTTTGACCTCAACTTCTTCTTCCAGAAGGTCAAGGCCTCGTTAGATATCGTATGCATTTGGCAAGCCGGGAGAAGTAGAATCAACAGCATAGCTCCAAACCAAATCGTCGACAACACGAATATCAAATGAAACGATGTTGGAATTCGGCCCACAAAGTTAATTGAAACATAAAAGAGTAGAATGAAGAGGGAACAGCCACAAAATCCAAATGACGTTGAAATGTGACCCAGGATGGTATTGAAAGCATTCGAGGCCAAGTACATTCTGCGGTGGAGTTTGTGAAATCTTTGAAATTTCCGTTCGATCCGTAAAACGTTCCAAAACGAGCTGATTCTACTTGTTTTTGCCACTTCTGAGAAGGAGTAGTTTCGGAGTTGGGTCAAAATTTGAACTGTTAGTCGAATATAGAGCATGAACATTGGCATGATGTGGGATGCGATGACTGACCAGTTGGACATCATCATAATGTTACCAACGGTTCGAAATGCCAGGGTGAGTTGAGACGGGATTTTTAGGGATTTGGAGAGGAAATAGAAGGGTTCGGCTTTGGTCATGAACGGGACGAGGAGCCCAATTATTGGAAGAGATAGGAAGGCGGAGGCGATCCATAGCAATCCTGCGTCCAGGGTTCGAATAAAACGTCGGTCTTTTTTGGTTAAAGTTAGCAAACCTGGAATTGGCAAGGATTACATCTTTAGCATTTCCTATTGGTTAAATTCTTAAATGTCATTTAGTTTTTCAGGCCGAATCCAAAAATTGTATTTTAAGATGTTCAAGGCTTTGGACAATGTTTAAATTCAAAACCCCGGTCCGGAATTGGAACCTTGTTAATTGCCAATATTGCACTTTCAAAATACTAATCAAAAGGCACGTTTAAAAAGGAGGGAACTACGAAAAAAAGCAATCGTTATCTGGCATTTTACATTTGACATTTTATTTAACAATCTTGTATTACCCCAACCATAGAGTAAAATCGTATGCATCGTTGAATAGACCTAGAAAATACTTTTCCCAGTGTGTCTCACATCTAAAATGGCTTTTTTAATGGTGAATTTTCAACGATATACCATTGACGTATACGGTTTTTAAAACAATTTAATCTAGCTCATAACCAGTTCGACAAAAAAATGATTTCAAATTATTCAAGCGTTTGCAAGTTAGGGAACGAACGGACAAATGGACAGAATAAAAGTTTTCGCAATTTACAAAAATTGATCAAGTCACCTTGAGTTGAATCATGCAGTTCACTAAGGCTCCGAATAAATCGACTTAGACTCCCAACACCGACTGCAAAATGTGTACTAATAAACTGGACACCAACTCCAAAAATCCCGTACATTGTGAACAGAACGAAGGCCAGTATGGACATATCGGGGTCGGGAATTCTCGTAAGAAATATTTTCATGAAAGTTGCAAAAATATATGCCGTCACTAAAGCCATTGCGGATGCAATGATCCAAAACAATCGGTAGCTTTCTCTCCAAACAATCTGAGTCTTTGAATTTAAAACTTGACGGTGATTGATAATAATTCCATCAAAAAGGGTTTGCGGATTTGGATAGACTTTATCTACGAAAGAAATCAGTTTCCAAACTTTAAGATAAAGAATTCCCATCCTTGATTTTATTCCGAAATTCTGGAAAAAAGAGTCAAACGCAGTTTAATTTAAGCCCAAGAGCAATGATAAGTGTGATCGTCGAGTTTTGCTAAAAAAATAAACTATTTCGGTGACATTACGGTTTCTGGGGCCGGGCAAATTTTTCTAAGTTTTTTCCTTCCACTGAAAAAACTAAAAGTGCTCAGATCGACCCCAAACTTCGGATCTACATCGATCAAGTGGGTGTGGTCATTTTTGGCGCCGCCGCCGAAATAGCCGACTCGCGCCGAAATCGCCGAAGTCATCAGTGGTTCCCGCCGACACTGAAAATACGCCAATCTCGACCTCATCATTTTTTGACTTTGCAAAAATTTCAGCGCAGTTACACCCACCGCCGAAAATATTTTCGAAATTCTATGTTTCTACTTTTCGACGGAGTTCAGATATCGCATTATTATCTTTGATAATTGATGCAGACATTAATTATGAAAAATGGAACATTGGTCATTGATTCAACTTTCAACTTAATTGTTGCAATAATTAACTAATTGTTATTGTCGTGTCACGGGTAGAAGAATAGAATTGAAAAGATCTGAGCCTTTTTGACACGTTAATAAAGTCTAAATCAAATCAAATCAAAGTAAGTATTACTGATTTGGTCTTGCTTTTAGTTTATATGCAAGGACATATTATAATTAATTATGAATTAATAGGTACATTGGACCGTTTCAGTACTGATTTCAACTTAAATTTTGAAACAATATGACATGATGATGGATCAGTAAAGCTGAAGTCTTCAAATTTTATATTCGTGCTAAGAAAATTTACAAGTCGAAGACTCTGACCTGAGATAATACGATATCCCTGTCGAAAAGTCAAAAGTAGAAACATAGAATTTCGAAAATATTTTCGGCGGTGGGTGTAACTGCGCTGAAATTTTCGCAAAGTCAAAAAATGATGAGGAGGTCGAGATTGGCGTATTTTCAGTGTCGGCGGGAACCACTGATGACTTCGGCGATTTCGGCGCGAGTCGGCTATTTCGGCGGCGGCGCCGAAAAATGACCACACCCACTTGATCGGTGTATATCCGAAGTTTGGGGTCGATCTGAGCCCTTTTAGTTTTTTCAGTGGAAGGAAAAAACTTAGAAAAATTTGCCCGGCCCCAGAAACCGTAATGTCACCACTATTTCTAGATGTGTTGCGTGGTTAAGACAATCCGTAAGCCATCACCGATTCTGAGAAAACGCTGATGGAAACCGAAAAACAACTTCAGGGTTATAAATATTTGACAACTTGATTATTTAATTATCTTCTATATTTCAAATGGGAATTGCAGACTGTAATTCATAGTGTCTTCGTCCATCAAATCAAACACTTGTTTGCTATTCAATATGAAACGAGGTAACAGATATAATTCCGTTAATTATAAAGGAGATCGGAAAAGTATTATCGATAGTAGTCTGAACCTCTGAACCGTTGGTGGTGGCACAAAATTCGTATTTTCGACAAAACAAAATCATTTTATTTTGTTACGATTGCTATTCTGTTCACTATTTTATGGAAGCAAAAAGCCTACTCTAGCGATGTTTTAAATATAGTGGAATACCTTTAATTAAGAGTATTCCTGGATCTTATGCAGACGTATGGAATACTACACGAGGTGATTTCCGTGAGAATCGAATATTTGCAAAACACTGGTTTTGGAAATTGTTTTGGTATTAGAAATCCTACTTAAATACCGAATAAAATGCATGTCATGACACAAGTCATAATTAATGCTATTATTATATGGGTCATAATTATGGGTAATAAGGTATATCAATTCATCAATTCAATTCAATTCAATCTTTATTCGAGTGACTGCAATATATAATACGTTACACATATTGTTTACAATACCAAGTCACTGTCGTAGGTGTAAGAAAAAAAAATATATAAGTTATATGCTACGTAGATTTAGTTCAGAAAAAATTCAATAAATATGTTAGTTAAATACCATCTTTTCAAGCGCTTCAGTTACAAATATTTAGCTGAAAAATGGTCTTTGTGGTCGTAGTTCAGTCCGAATCATTTACAAAGGATCATATAATATAATTACATCACATTTAACCTATTTCATATATAATATCAGGTTTGAACTTAAACAAAATGTATGTAACCACTTTCTTACTCACATACCAAAAAGGATCATAAAGTTGTAGTAACTTAGTAATACATTTAAAAATTGCCACTAAATGTAGATTAGGATCATTACGAACATTATTTCGTCTATTGCAATTCAAAGTTTTAATTGAATTTCCATTGTCTTGTAGTTCTAATGTCTATAAATGCTGAATCGGTCATATATAAGGAACATTTAACACGATGGAAAAAATGAAAACAGTGTACGCATTGCAATTCTCCGACTGGTTCAAGATCTTCCCATAAATCATTGGACTGCAGTCTTCCTTGTACATAACAAAGTATCTACTACCTTTATATTCAAAAGAAGATGAATCTGATATTATCTCTTGATCACACAAATGGCAGGTTGGACCTTCATGTTCTTCATTGTGGTCCCGGTTCCGCATCGGTATAAGAGAATTGAGTTCAGGATGATTCCGCATTTTGTCCAGTATAATCATATTGGATGATCAGTTTTAATTGCTTGGTTTCATGAATTCCAATTCTACGTATCAAAATTCTAAGCCTTTGCTATGTCTCCCGAAATCAGTTTTAATACTTATTTTGCCTTAAAATTAGATATATGTTGAACGATAACTAACCACAATAGTTCAGACTAACAAAAAACTTCCTCGCCATGTAAATTACAGTGTAACAATATTAAAGACCTTTTATATACCAATCCAACCGTATCCCAAAATACCCGGCAAGCAGTTATTTATAGGACACCAATTACTGCTTCCTACCAAAATATGAAATGTCCCAACCATCCGTTCCCAACCATTTAATATGAATGCCCCCTACCTTAATTATTTTTTTTTGCGACCGATATATGAATACACCCAACCAATAACTGAAAGGCCCAACTTACCTGTAACATTCAATTCCTTAAAGGGCCGGTCTAAAAATTAGTATTCTAAATCATCCATGTGCAAATGACAGATATATTTAATTAAATATGAATGTGGAAGGTCTGGAAAGAAATTAAAGCAAAGCCTTAGTTAAAAACCAGGTACCGAAGGTTAATATTATTATCTCTGTCATGTCCTTGCTGTTACGTCTTTCTCTCACACCAAAGAAACTCAGGTAATACAGAAAGAGATGAAATCAGAAATTGACTCAATTCACTCAATACTTCAACTTGTTATTCGTCAACCTAATTTGATAATTTCGGAATTGAGACAGTCGTCAGAAGGAGGTACCTACCAAGTACCAAGAGACAAATGACAATTGTCTCGCTTATAAAAACAACCAAGACAATCCAAGAGTTTAATCCCTGGGTCAAATGTCAGCATTATGTAACAAGTATACAAAGGATCCCGAAGACATCGATTATCCCTAGATGTTGTTGGGAAAAACATACATTCCATCCGTTTGGAATCGAAATTACATCCTCCCTGCTATCGACTATGCGTTTCTAAGTTTTTAAAAGAGGAAGTTAAATTGATTTAAATACTGGACTTTCACCAAGCGTTTGTCATGGACAAGACAAAAAATAGACTGGTTTGCCAAGTTCTTTCCCAACAACTGGATCGACTCCAATTGTAACTGTTCAGTGTTTAAAAAGGAATACATTTGTAAACACACTATGGGGATTGCTATCTCATTAAGAAAATTTACTGTTCCTAATCCTGTCAAAAATGACGAAGTGGGTGTCAAAAGGAAACCCGAGAGCCCATCCAAGGCCAGAAAAGCATTATTAGTTGACTGAATATGTTCTTCCAATTATTTAATTTTGTTAATAATTTTGTTTTATACTCAGGATTAAATTGAATATTTTATTCAGAGTGGTTTTTTATGAAAAACATCGTGTTGGGTCTTTCAGTCATTGGTTGGGTGTATTCATATATCGGTCGCAGAAACAGTAATTACGGTTGGGGGTATTCATATTAACTGGTTGGGAACGGATGGTTGGCACATTTCATATTTTGGTAGGAAGCGTTAATAATGATATAGAAGAATTAATTGTTAATGCGAGCCGTAATTTCTTTTGCAAACAATGTGCGGTTTAGATGTACAAAAATAAATACAGTAAAAGGACGACATTTGTGACGTTGTTACTAAAGGAAATAAAATTATCTTTATTTTTGGTATCAATACGAGACAAACTTAAAATATACCAGGCTTGAATGATCCCCGGGATAAGAAACGCTGCGGTTAAGAAGAGGTTAACAATAAAATCGATGCCACATTTTCGAACGGAATATACGGCACAGGGTGGACAGCAACAGGCTAGGATGCGTTGAGTCGCTTCCGCAGGTCGCCCCGTTGCATCGTTATATCGGTCATCTTCTCTCATCTTACTTGCAAATGAAACGCGTTTTGCTTAAGATTTACCTTTGACAAGAGGAAGCGGGCTCATACTGTTGTACACTGGCTCCATTGTACCGCTAAACTAGTATTTGTGTTTCCTCGTAATTATACTAAAGTTGCTTTTAGAATATTTAAATGCAGTGAATTTCGTTTTGCCTAAGATTTACCTTTGACAAAAGGAAGCGGGCTCATACTGTTGTACACTGGCTCCATTGTACCGCTAAACTAGTATTTGGGTTTCCTCGTAATTATACTAAAGTTGCTTTTAGAATATTTAAATGCAGTGAATTGCGTTTTGCTTAAGATTTACCTTTGACAAAAGGAAGCGGGCTCATACTGTTGTACACTGGCTCCATTGTACCGCTAAACTAGTATTTGGGTTTCCTCGTAATTATACTAAAGTTGCTTTTAGAATATTTAAATGCAGTGAATTGCGTTTTGCTTAAGATTTTCCTTTGACAAAAGGAAGCGGGCTCATACTGTTGTACACTGGCTCCATTGTACCGCTAAACTAGTATTTGGGTTTCCTCGTAATTATACTAAAGTTGCTATAAGAATATTTAAATGCAGTGAATTGCGTTTTGCCTAAGATTTACCTTTGACAAAAGGAAGCGGGCTCATACTGTTTTACACTGGCTCCATTGTACCGCTAAACTAGTATTTGGGTTTCCTCGTAATTATACTAAAGTTGCTTTTAGAATATTTAAATGCAGTGAATTGCGTTTTGCCTAAGATTTACCTTTGACAAAAGGAAGCGGGCTCATACTGTTGTACACTGGCTCCATTGTACCGCTAAACTAGTATTTGGGTTTCCTCGTAATTATACTAAAGTTGCTATAAGAATACTTAATTGCAGAGAATTGTGTTTTGCTTAAGAGTTACCTTTGACGAAAGGAAGCGGGGTCATACTGTTGTACACTGGCTCCATTGTACCGCTAAACTAGTATTTTGGTTTCCTCGTAATTATACTAAAGTTGCTTTTAGAATATTTAAATGCAGTGAATTGCGTTTTGCTTAAGATTTACCTTTGACAAAAGGAAGCGGGCTCATACTGTTGTACACTGGCTCCATTGTACCGCCAAACTAGTATTTGGGTTTCCTCGTAATTATACTAAAGTTGCTATAAGAATATTTAAATGCAGTGAATTTCGTTTTGCCTAAGATTTACCTTTGTCAAAAGGAAGCGGGCTCATACTGTTGTACACTGGCTCCATTGTACCGCTAAACTAGTATTTGGGTTTCCTCGTAATTATACTAAAGCTGCTTTTAGAATATTTAAATGAAGTGAATTGCGTTTTGCTTAAGATTTACCTTTGACAAAAGGAAGCGGGCTCATACTGTTTTACACTGGCTCCATTGTACCGCTAAACTAGTATTTGGGTTTCCTCGTAATTATACTAAAGTTGCTTTTAGAATTTTTAAATGCAGTGAATTGCGTTTTGCTTAAGATTTACCTTTGACAAAAGGAAGCCGGCTCATACTGTTGTTCACTGGCTCCATTGTACCGCTAAACTAGTATTTGGGTTTCCTCGTAATTATACTAAAGTTGCTATAAGAATATTTAAATGCAGTGAATTGCGTTTTGCCTAAGATTTACCTTTGACAAAAGGAAGCGGGCTCATACTGTTGTACACTGGCTCCATTGTACCGCTAAACTAGTATTTGGGTTTCCTCGTAATTATACTAAAGTTGCTTTTAGAATATTTAAATGCAGTGAATTGCGTTTTGCTTAAGATTTACCTTTGACAAAAGGAAGCGGGCTCATACTGTTGTACACTGGCTCCATTGTACCGCTAAACTAGTATTTGGGTTTCCTCGTAATTATACTAAAGTTGATATAAGAATATTTAAATGCAGTGAATTGCGTTTTGCCTAAGATTTACCTTTGACAAAAGGAAGCGGGCTCATACTGTTTTACACTGGCTCCATTGTACCGCTAAACTAGTATTTGGGTTTCCTCGTAATTATACTAAAGTTGCTTTTAGAATATTTAAATGCAGTGAATTGCGTTTTGCTTAAGAGTTACCTTTGACAAAAGGAAGCGGGGTCATACTGTTGTACACTGGCTCCATTGTACCGCTAAACTAGTATTTTGGTTTCCTCGTAATTATACTAAAGTTGCTTTTAGAATATTTAAATGCAGTGAATTGCGTTTTGCTTAAGATTTACCTTTGACAAAAGGAAGCGGGCTCATACTGTTGTACACTGGCTCCATTGTACCGCCAAACTAGTATTTGGGTTTCCTCGTAATTATACTAAAGTTGCTTTTAGAATATTTAAATGCAGTGAATTTCGTTTTGCCTAAGATTTACCTTTGTCAAAAGGAAGCGGGCTCATACTGTTGTACACTGGCTCCATTGTACCGCTAAACTAGTATTTGGGTTTCCTCGTAATTATACTAAAGCTGCTTTTAGAATATTTAAATGCAGTGAATTGCGTTTTGCTTAAGATTTACCTTTGACAAAAGGAAGCGGGCTCATACTGTTGTACACTGGCTCCATTGTACCGCTAAACTAGTATTTGGGTTTCCTCGTAATTATACTAAAGTTGCTTTTAGAATTTTTAAATGCAGTGAATTGCGTTTTGCTTAAGATTTACCTTTGACAAAAGGAAGCGGGCTCATACTGTTGTACACTGGCTCCATTGTACCGCTAAACTAGTATTTGGGTTTCCTCGTAATTATACTAAAGTTGCTATAAGAATATTTAAATGCAGTGAATTACGTTTTGCCTAAGATTTACCTTTGACAAAAGGAAGCGGGCTCATACTGTTGTACACTGGCTCCATTGTACCGCTAAACTAGTATTTGGGTTTCCTCGTAATTATACTAAAGTTGCTTTTAGAATATTTAAATGCAGTGAATTGCGTTTTGCCTAAGATTTACCTTTGACAAAAGGAAGCGGGCTCATACTGTTGTACACTGGCTCCATTGTACCGCTAAACTAGTATTTGGGTTTCCTCGTAATTATACTAAAGTTGCTATAAGAATACTTAAATGCAGAGAATTGTGTTTTGCTTAAGAGTTACCTTTGACAAAAGGAAGCGGGGTCATACTGTTGTACACTGGCTCCATTGTACCGCTAAACTAGTATTTGGGTTTCCTCGTAATTATACTAAAGTTGCTTTTAGAATATTTAAATGCAGAGAATTGCGTTTTGCTTAAGATTTACCTTTGACAAAAGGAAGCGGGCTCATACTGTTGTACACTGGCTCCATTGTACCGCCAAACTAGTATTTGTGTTTCCTCGTAATTATACTAAAGTTGCTATAAGAATATTTAAATGCAGTGAATTTCGTTTTGCCTAAGATTTACCTTTGTCAAAAGGAAGCGGGCTCATACTGTTGTACACTGGCTCCATTGTACCGCTAAACTAGTATTTGGGTTTCCTCGTAATTATACTAAAGCTGCTTTTAGAATATTTAAATGCAGTGAATTGCGTTTTGCTTAAGATTTACCTTTGACAAAAGGAAGCGGGCTCATACTGTTGTACACTGGCTCCATTGTACCGCTAAACTAGTATTTGGGTTTCCTCGTAATTATACTAAAGTTGCTTTTAGAATATTTAAATGCAGTGAATTTCGTTTTGCCTAAGATTTACCATTGACAAAAGGAAGCGGGCTCATACTGTTGTACACTGGCTCCATTGTACCGCTAAACTAGTATTTGGGTTTCCACGTAATTATACTAAAGTTGCTTTTAGAATATTTAAATGCAGTGAATTGCGTTTTGCTTAAGATTTACCTTTGACAAAAGGAAGCGGGCTCATACTGTTGTACACTGGCTCCATTGTACCGCTAAACTAGTATTTTGGTTTCCTCGTAATTATACTAAAGTTGCTATAAGAATACTTAAATGCAGAGAATTGTGTTTTGCTTAAGAGTTACCTTTGACAAAAGGAAGCGGGGTCATACTGTTGTACACTGGCTCCATTGTACCGCTAAACTAGTATTTGGGTTTCCTCGTAATTATACTAAAGTTGCTTTTAGAATATTTAAATGCAGAGAATTGCGTTTTGCTTAAGATTTACCTTTGACAAAAGGAAGCGGGCTCATACTGTTGTACACTGGCTCCATTGTACCGCCAAACTAGTATTTGTGTTTCCTCGTAATTATACTAAAGTTGCTATAAGAATATTTAAATGCAGTGAATTTCGTTTTGCCTAAGATTTACCTTTGTCAAAAGGAAGCGGGCTCATACTGTTGTACACTGGCTCCATTGTACCGCTAAACTAGTATTTGGGTTTCCTCGTAATTATACTAAAGCTGCTTTTAGAATATTTAAATGCAGTGAATTGCGTTTTGCTTAAGATTTACCTTTGACAAAAGGAAGCGGGCTCATACTGTTGTACACTGGCTCCATTGTACCGCTAAACTAGTATTTGGGTTTCCTCGTAATTATACTAAAGTTGCTTTTAGAATATTTAAATGCAGTGAATTTCGTTTTGCCTAAGATTTACCTTTGACAAAAGGAAGCGGGCTCATACTGTTGTACACTGGCTCCATTGTACCGCTAAACTAGTATTTGGGTTTCCTCGTAATTATACTAAAGTTGCTTTTAGAATATTTAAATGCAGTGAATTGCGTTTTGCTTAAGATTTACCTTTGACAAAAGGAAGCGGGCTCATACTGTTGTACACTGGCTCCAGTGTACCGCTAAACTAGTATTTGGGTTTCCTCGTAATTATACTAAAGTTGCTTTTAGAATATTTAAATGCAGTGAATTGCGTTTTGCCTAAGATTTACCTTTGACAAAAGGAAGCGGGCTCATACTGTTGTACACTGGCTCCATTGTACCGCTAAACTAGTAATTGGGTTTCCTCGCAATTTTACGAAAGTTGCTATAAGAATATTTAAATGCAGTGAATTGCGTTTTGCTTAAGATTTACCTTTGACAAAAGGAAGCGGGCTCATACTGTTGTACACTGGCTCCATTGTACCGCTAAACTAGTATTTGGGTTTCCTCGTAATTATACTAAAGTTGCTATAAGAATATTTAAATGCAGTGAATTGCGTTTTGCCTAAGATTTACCTTTGTCAAAAGGAAGCGGGCTCATACTGTTGTACACTGGCTCCATTGTACCGCTAAACTAGTATTTGGGTTTCCTCGTAATTATACTAAAGTTGCTTTTAGAATATTTAAATGCAGTGAATTGCGTTTTGCTTAAGATTTACCTTTGACAAAACGATGCGGGCTCATACTGTTGTACACTGGATCCATTGTACCGCTAAACTAGTATTTGGGTTTCCTCGTAATTATACTAAAGTTGCTTTTAGAATATTTAAATGCAGTGAATTTCGTTTTGCCTAAGATTTACCTTTGACAAAAGGAAGCGGGCTCATACTGTTGTACACTGGCTCCATTGTACCGCTAAACTAGTATTTGGGTTTCCTCGTAATTATACTAAAGTTGCTTTTAGAATATTTAAATGCAGTGAATTGCGTTTTGCTTAAGATTTACCTTTGACAAAAGGAAGCGGGCACATACTGTTGTACACTGGCTCCATTGTACCGCTAAACTAGTGTTTGGGTTTCCTCGTAATTATACTAAAGTTGCTTTTAGAATATTTAAATGCAGTGAATTACGTTTTGCCTAAGATTTACCTTTGACAAAAGGAAGCGGGCTTAAACAGTTGTACACTTGCTCCATTGTACCGCTAAACTAGTAATTGGGTTTCCTCGTAATTATACTAAAGTTGCTTTTAGAATATTTAAATGCAGTGAATTGCGTTTTGCTTAAGATTTACCTTTGACAAAAGGAAGCGGGCTCATACTGTTGTACACTGGCTCCATTGTACCGCTAAACTAGTATTTGGGTTTCCTCGTAATTATACTAAAGTTGCTATAAGAATATTTAAATGCAGTGAATTGCGTTTTGCCTAAGATTTACCTTTGACAAAAGGAAACGGGCTCATACTGTTGTACACTGGCTCCAGTGTACCGCTAAACTAGTATTTGGGTTTCCTCGTAATTATACTAAAGTTGCTTTTAGAATATTTAAATGCAGTGAATTGCGTTTTGCCTAAGATTTACCTTTGACAAAAGGAAGCAGGCTCATACTGTTGTACACTGGCTCCATTGTACCGCTAAACTTGTAATTGGGTTTCCTCTCAATTTTACGAAAGTTGCTATAAGAATATTTAAATGCAGTGAATTGCGTTTTGCTTAAGATTTGCCTTTGACAAAAGGAAGCGGGCTCATACTGTTGTACACTGGCTCCATTGTACTGCTAAACTAGTATTTGGGTTTCCTCGTAATTATACTAAAGTTGCTATAAGAATATTTAAATGCAGTGAATTGCGTTTTGCCTAAGATTTACCTTTGTCAAAAGGAAGCGGGCTCATACTGTTGTACACTGGCTCCATTGTACCGCTAAACTAGTATTTGGGTTTCCTCGTAATTATACTAAAGTTGCTTTTAGAATATTTAAATGCAGTGAATTTCGTTTTGCCTAAGATTTACCTTTGACAAAAGGAAGCGGGCTCATACTGTTGTACACTGGCTCCATTGTACCGCTAAACTAGTATTTGGGTTTCCTCGTAATTATACTAAAGTTGCTTTTAGAATATTTAAATGCAGTGAATTACGTTTTGCCTAAGATTTACCTTTGACAAAACGATGCGGGCTCATACTGTTGTACACTGGCTCCATTGTACCGCTAAACTAGTAATTGGGTTTCCTCGTAATTATACTAAAGTTGCTTTTAGAATATTTAAATGCAGTGAATTTCGTTTTGCCTAAGATTTACCTTTGACAAAAGGAAGCGGGCTCATACTGTTGTACACTGGCTCCATTGTACCGCTAAACTAGTATTTGGGTTTCCTCGTAATTATACTAAAGTTGCTTTTAGAATATTTAAATGCAGTGAATTGCGTTTTGCTTAAGATTTACCTTTGACAAAAGGAAGCGGGCACATACTGTTGTACACTGGCTCCATTGTACCGCTAAACTAGTATTTGGGTTTCCTCGTAATTATACTAAAGTTGCTTTTAGAATATTTAAATGCAGTAAATTGCGTTTTGCTTAAGATTTACCTTTGACAAAAGGAAGCGGGCTCATACTGTTGTACACTGGCTCCATTGTACCGCTAAACTAGTATTTGGGTTTCCTCGTAATTATACTAAAGTTGCTTTTAGAATATTTAAATGCAGTGAATTTCGTTTTGCCTAAGATTTACCTTTGACAAAAGGAAGCGGGCTCATACTGTTGTACACTGGCTCCATTGTACCGCTAAACTAGTATTTGGGTTTCCTCGTAATTATACTAAAGTTGCTTTTAGAATATTTAAATGCAGTGAATTGCGTTTTGCTTAAGATTTACCTTTGACAAAAGGAAGCGGGCACATACTGTTGTACACTGGCTCCATTGTACCGCTAAATTAGTATTTGGGTTTCCTCGTAATTATACTAAAGTTGCTTTTAGAATATTTAAATGCAGTGAATTACGTTTTGCCTAAGATTTACCTTTGACAAAAGGAAGCGGGCTTAAACAGTTGTACACTTGCTCCATTGTACCGCTAAACTAGTAATTGGGTTTCCTCGTAAATATACTAAAGTTGCTTTTAGAATATTTAAATGCAGTGAATTGCGTTTTGCTTAAGATTTACCTTTGACAAAAGGAAGCGGGCTCATACTGTTGTACACTGGCTCCATTGTACCGCTAAACTAGTATTTGGGTTTCCTCGTAATTATACTAAAGTTGCTATAAGAATATTTAAATGCAGTGAATTGCGTTTTGCCTAAGATTTACCTTTGACAAAAGGAAACGGGCTCATACTGTTGTACACTGGCTCCAGTGTACCGCTAAACTAGTATTTGGGTTTCCTCGTAATTATACTAAAGTTGCTTTTAGAATATTTAAATGCAGTGAATTGCGTTTTGCCTAAGATTTACCTTTGACAAAAGGAAGCGGGCTCATACTGTTGTACACTGGCTCCATTGTACCGCTAAACTTGTAATTGGGTTTCCTCTCAATTTTACGAAAGTTGCTATAAGAATATTTAAATGCAGTGAATTGCGTTTTGCTTAAGATTTACCTTTGACAAAAGGAAGCGGGCTTGTACTGTTGTACACTGGCTCCATTGTACCGCTAAACTAGTATTTGGGTTTCCTCGTAATTATACTAAAGTTGCTATAAGAATATTTAAATGCAGTGAATTGCGTTTTGCCTAAGATTTACCTTTGTCAAAAGGAAGCGGGCTCATACTGTTGTACACTGGCTCCATTGTACCGCTAAACTAGTATTTGGGTTTCCTCGTAATTATACTAAAGTTGCTTTTAGAATATTTAAATGCAGTGAATTGCGTTTTGCTTAAGATTTACCTTTGACAAAAGGAAGCGGGCACATACTGTTGTACACTGGCTCCATTGTACCGCTAAACTAGTATTTGGGTTTCCTCGTAATTATACTAAAGTTGCTTTTAGAATATTTAAATGCAGTGAATTACGTTTTGCCTAAGATTTACCTTTGACAAAACGAAGCGGGCTCATACTGTTGTACACTGGATCCATTGTACCGCTAAACTAGTATTTGGGTTTCCTCGTAATTATACTAAAGTTGCTTTTAGAATATTTAAATGCAGTGAATTTCGTTTTGCCTAAGATTTACCTTTGACAAAAGGAAGCGGGCTCATACTGTTGTACACTGGCTCCATTGTACCGCTAAACTAGTATTTGGGTTTCCTCGTAATTATACTAAAGTTGCTTTTAGAATATTTAAATGCAGTGAATTGCGTTTTGCTTAAGATTTACCTTTGACAAAAGGAAGCGGGCACATACTGTTGTACACTGGCTCCATTGTACCGCTAAACTAGTATTTGGGTTTCCTCGTAATTATACTAAAGTTGCTTTTAGAATATTTAAATGCAGTAAATTGCGTTTTGCTTAAGATTTACCTTTGACAAAAGGAAGCGGGCTCATACTGTTGTACACTGGCTACATTGTACCGCTAAACTAGTATTTGGGTTTCCTCGTAATTATACTAAAGTTGCTTTTAGAATATTTAAATGCAGTGAAGTGCGTTTTGCCTAAGATTTACCTTTGACAAAAGGAAGCGGGCTTAAACTTTTGTACACTGGCTCCATTGTACCGCTAAACTAGTAATTGGGTTTCCTCGCAATTTTACGAAAGTTACTATAAGAATATTTAAATGCAGAGAATTGCGTTTTGCTTAATATTTACCTTTGACAAAAGGAAGCGGGCTCATACTGTTGTACACTGGCTCCAGTGTACCGCTAAACTAGTATTTGGGTTTCCTCGTAATTATACTAAAGTTGCTTTTAGAATATTTAAATGCAGTGAATTGCGTTTTGCCTAAGATTTACCTTTGACAAAAGGAAGCGGGCTCATACTGTTGTACACTGGCTCCATTGTACCGCTAAACTAGTAATTGGGTTTCCTCGCAATTTTACGAAAGTTGCTATAAGAATATTTAAATGCAGTGAATTGCGTTTTGCTTAAGATTTACCTTTGACAAAAGGAAGCGGGCTCATACTGTTGTACACTGGCTCCATTGTACCGCTAAACTAGTATTTGGGTTTCCTCGTAATTATACTAAAGTTGCTATAAGAATATTTAAATGCAGTGAATTGCGTTTTGCCTAAGATTTACCTTTGTCAAAAGGAAGCGGGCTCATACTGTTGTACACTGGCTCCATTGTACCGCTAAACTAGTATTTGGGTTTCCTCGTAGTTATACTAAAGTTGCTTTTAGAATATTTAAATGCAGTGAATTGCGTTTTGCTTAAGATTTACCTTTGACAAAAGGAAGCGGGCACATACTGTTGTACACTGGCTCCATTGTACCGCTAAACTAGTATTTGGGTTTCCTCGTAATTATACTAAAGTTGCTTTTAGAATATTTAAATGCAGAGAATTACGTTTTGCCTAAGATTTACCTTTGACAAAAGGAAGCGGGCTTAAACAGTTGTACACTGGCTCCATTGTACCGCTAAACTAGTATTTGGGTTTCCTCGTAATTATACTAAAGTTGCTTTTAGAATATTTAAATGCAGTGAATTTCGTTTTGCCTAAGATTTACCTTTGACAAAAGGAAGCGGGCTCATACTGTTGTACACTGGCTCCATTGTACCGCTAAACTAGTATTTGGGTTTCCTCGTAATTATACTAAAGTTGCTTTTAGAATATTTAAATGCAGTGAATTGCGTTTTGCTTAAGATTTACCTTTGACAAAAGGAAGCTTGCACATACTGTTGTACACTGGCTCCATTGTACCGCTAAACTAGTGTTTGGGTTTCCTCGTAATTATACTAAAGTTGCTATAAGAATATTTAAATGCAGTGAATTGCGTTTTGCCTAAGATTTACCTTTGACAAAAGGAAACGGGCTCATACTGTTGTACACTGGCTCCATTGTACCGCTAAACTAGTATTTGGGTTTCCTCGTAATTATACTAAAGTTGCTTTTAGAATATTTAAATGCAGTGAATTACGTTTTGCCTAAGATTTACCTTTGACAAAAGGAAGCGGGCTTAAACAGTTGTACACTTGCTCCATTGTACCGCTAAACTAGTAATTGGGTTTCCTCGTAATTATACTAAAGTTGCTTTTAGAATATTTAAATGCAGTGAATTGCGTTTTGCTTAAGATTTACCTTTGACAAAAGGAAGCGGGCTCATACTGTTGTACACTGGCTCCATTGTACCGCTAAACTAGTATTTGGGTTTCCTCGTAATTATACTAAAGTTGCTATAAGAATATTTAAATGCAGTGAATTGCGTTTTGCCTAAGATTTACCTTTGACAAAAGGAAACGGGCTCATACTGTTGTACACTGGCTCCAGTGTACCGCTAAACTAGTATTTGGGTTTCCTCGTAATTATACTAAAGTTGCTTTTAGAATATTTAAATGCAGTGAATTGCGTTTTGCCTAAGATTTACCTTTGACAAAAGGAAGCGGGCTCATACTGTTGTACACTGGCTCCATTGTACCGCTAAACTTGTAATTGGGTTTCCTCTCAATTTTACGAAAGTTGCTATAAGAATATTTAAATGCAGTGAATTGCGTTTTGCTTAAGATTTACCTTTGACAAAAGGAAGCGGGCTTGTACTGTTGTACACTGGCTCCATTGTACCGCTAAACTAGTATTTGGGTTTCCTCGTAATTATACTAAAGTTGCTATAAGAATATTTAAATGCAGTGAATTGCGTTTTGCCTAAGATTTACCTTTGTCAAAAGGAAGCGGGCTCATACTGTTGTACACTGGCTCCATTGTACCGCTAAACTAGTATTTGGGTTTCCTCGTAATTATACTAAAGTGGCTTTTAGAATATTTAAATGCAGTGAATTGCGTTTTGCTTAAGATTTACCTTTGACAAAAGGAAGCGGGCACATACTGTTGTACACTGGCTCCATTGTACCGCTAAACTAGTATTTGGGTTTCCTCGTAATTATACTAAAGTTGCTTTTAGAATATTTAAATGCAGTGAATTACGTTTTGCCTAAGATTTACCTTTGACAAAACGAAGCGGGCTCATACTGTTGTACACTGGATCCATTGTACCGCTAAACTAGTATTTGGGTTTCCTCGTAATTATACTAAAGTTGCTTTTAGAATATTTAAATGCAGTGAATTTCGTTTTGCCTAAGATTTACCTTTGACAAAAGGAAGCGGGCTCATACTGTTGTACACTGGCTCCATTGTACCGCTAAACTAGTATTTGGGTTTCCTCGTAATTATACTAAAGTTGCTTTTAGAATATTTAAATGCAGTGAATTGCGTTTTGCTTAAGATTTACCTTTGACAAAAGGAAGCGGGCTCATACTGTTGTACACTGGCTCCATTGTACCGCTAAACTAGTATTTGGGTTTCCTCGTAATTATACTAAAGTTGCTTTTAGAATATTTAAATGCAGTGAAGTGCGTTTTGCCTAAGATTTACCTTTGACAAAAGGAAGCGCGCTTAAACTGTTGTACACTGGCTCCATTGTACCGCTTAACTAGTAATTGGGTTTCCTCGCAATTTTACGAAAGTTACTATAAGAATATTTAAATGCAGAGAATTGCGTTTTGCTTAAGATTTACCTTTGACAAAAGGAAGCGGGCTCATACTGTTGTACACTGGCTCCAGTGTACCGCTAAACTAGTATTTGGGTTTCCTCGTAATTATACTAAAGTTGCTTTTAGAATATTTAAATGCAGTGAATTGCGTTTTGCTAAGATTTAGCTTTGACAGAAGGAAGCGGGCTCATACTGTTGTACACTGGCTCCATTGTACCGCTAAACTAGTATTTGGGTTTCCTCGTAATTATACCAAAGTTGCTTTTAGAATATTTAAATGCAGTGAATTGCGTTTTTCCTAAGATTTACCTTTGACAAAAGGAAGCGGGCTCATACTGTTGTACACTGGCTTCCTTGTACCGCTAAACTAGTATTTGGGTTTCCTCGTAATTATACTAAAGTTGCTTTTAGAATATTTAAATGCAGTGAATTGCGTTTTGCCTAAGATTTACCTTTGACAAAAGGAAGCGGGCTCATACTGTTGTACACTAGCTACATTGTACCGCTAAACTAGTATTTGGGTTTCCTCGTAATTATACCAAAGTTGCTTTTAGAATATTTAAATGCAGTGAATTGCGTTTTACTTAAGATTTACCTTTGACAAATGGAAGCGGGCATAAACTGTTGTCCACTGGCGCTATTGTACCGCTAAACTAGTATTTGGGTTTCCTCGCAATTTTACGAAAGTTCCTATCAGAATATTTAAATGCAGAGAATTGTGTTTTGCTTCAGAGTTACCTTTGACAAATGGAAGCGGGCTCATACTGTTGTACACTGGCTTCCTTGTACCGCTAAACTAGTATTTGGGTTTCCTCGTAATTATACTAAAGTTGCTTTTAGAATATTTAAATGCAGTGAATTGCGTTTTGCTAAGATTTAGCTTTGACAGAAGGAAGCGGGCTCATACTGTTGTACACTGGCTCCATTGTACCGCTAAACTAGTATTTGGGTTTCCTCGTAATTATACTAAAGTTGCTTTTAGAACATTTAAATGCAGTGAATTGTGTTTTGCTTAAGAGTTACCTTTGACAAAAGGAAGCGGGCTCATACTGTTGTACACTGGCTTCCTTGTACCGCTAAACTAGTATTTGGGTTTCCTCGTAATTATACTAAAGTTGCTTTTAGAATATTTAAATGCAGTGAATTGCGTTTTGCTTAAGATTTAGCTTTGACAAAAGGAAGCGGGCTCATACTGTTGTACACTGGCTACATTGTACCGCTAAACTAGTATTTGGGTTTCCTCGTAATTATACCAAAGTTGCTTTTAGAATATTTAAATGCAGTGAATTGCGTTTTGCCTAAGATTTACCTTTGACAAAAGGAAGCGGGCTCATACTGTTGTACACTGGCTTCCTTGTACCGCTAAACTAGTATTTGGGTTTCCTCGTAATTATACCAAAGTTGCTTTTAGAATATTTAAATGCAGTGAATTGCGTTTTGCCTAAGATTTACCTTTGACAAAAGGAAGCGGGCTCATACTGTTGTACACTAGCTACATTGTACCGCTAAACTAGTATTTGGGTTTCCTCGTAATTATACCAAAGTTGCTTTTAGAATATTTAAATGCAGTGAATTGCGTTTTACTTAAGATTTACCTTTGACAAATGGAAGCGGGCATAAACTGTTGTCCACTGGCGCTATTGTACCGCTAAACTAGTATTTGGGTTTCCTCGCAATTTTACGAAAGTTCCTATCAGAATATTTAAATGCAGAGAATTGTGTTTTGCTTCAGAGTTACCTTTGACAAATGGAAGCGGGCTCATACTGTTGTACACTGGCTTCCTTGTACCGCTAAACTAGTATTTGGGTTTCCTCGTAATTATACTAAAGTTGCTTTTAGAATATTTAAATGCAGTGAATTGCGTTTTGCTTAAGATTTAGCTTTAACAAAAGGAAGCGGGCTCATACTGTTGTACACTAGCTCCATTGTACCGCTAAACTAGTATTTGGGTTTCCTCGTAATTATACTAAAGTTGCTTTTAGAATATTTAAATGCAGTGAATTGCGTTTTGCCTAAGATTTACCTTTGACAAAAGGAAGCGGGCTCATACTGTTCTACACTGGCTCCATTGTACCGCTAAACTAGTATTTGGGTTTCCTCGTAATTATACTAAAGTTGCTTTTAGAATATTTAAATGCAGTGAATTGCGTTTTGCCTAAGATTTAGCTTTAACAAAAGGAAGCGGGCTCATACTGTTGTACACTGGCTCCATTGTACCGCTAAACTAGTATTTGGGTTTCCTCGTAATTATACTAAAGTTGCTTTTAGAATATTTAAATGCAGTGAATTGCGTTTTGCCTAAGATTTACCTTTGACAAAAGGAAGCGGGCTCATACTGTTGTACACTGGCTACATTGTACCGCTAAACTAGTATTTGGGTTTCCTCGTAATTATACCAAAGTTGCTTTTAGAATATTTAAATGCAGTGAATTGCGTTTTACTTAAGATTTACCTTTGACAAATGGAAACGGGCATAAACTGTTGTCCACTGGCGCTATTGTACCGCTAAACTAGTATTTGGGTTTCCTCGCAATTTTACGAAAGTTCCTATCAGAATATTTAAATGCAGAGAATTGTGTTTTGCTTCAGAGTTACCTTTGACAAATGGAAGCGGGCTCATACTGTTGTACACTGGCTTCCTTGTACCGCTAAACTAGTATTTGGGTTTCCTCGTAATTATACTAAAGTTGCTTTTAGAATATTTAAATGCAGTGAATTGCGTTTTGCTAAGATTTAGCTTTGACAGAAGGAAGCGGGCTCATACTGTTGTACACTGGCTCCATTGTACCGCTAAACTAGTATTTGGGTTTCCTCGTAATTATACCAAAGTTGCTTTTAGAATATTTAAATGCAGTGAATTGCGTTTTGCTTAAGATTTACCTTTGACAAAAGGAAGCGGGCACATACTGTTGTACACTGGCTCCATTGTACCGCTAAACTAGTATTTGGGTTTCCTCGTAATTATACTAAAGTTGCTTTTAGAATATTTAAATGCAGTAAATTGCGTTTTGCTTAAGATTTACCTTTGACAAAAGGAAGCGGGCTCATACTGTTGTACACTGGCTCCATTGTACCGCTAAACTAGTATTTGGGTTTCCTCGTAATTATACTAAAGTTGCTTTTAGAATATTTAAATGCAGTGAAGTGCGTTTTGCCTAAGATTTACCTTTGACAAAAGGAAGCGGGCTTAAACTGTTGTACACTGGCTCCATTGTACCGCTAAACTAGTAATTGGGTTTCCTCGCAATTTTACGAAAGTTACTATAAGAATATTTAAATGCAGAGAATTGCGTTTTGCTTAATATTTACCTTTGACAAAAGGAAGCGGGCTCATACTGTTGTACACTGGCTCCAGTGTACCGCTAAACTAGTATTTGGGTTTCCTCGTAATTATACTAAAGTTGCTTTTAGAATATTTAAATGCAGTGAATTGCGTTTTGCCTAAGATTTACCTTTGACAAAAGGAAGCGGGCTCATACTGTTGTACACTGGCTCCATTGTACCGCTAAACTAGTAATTGGGTTTCCTCGCAATTTTACGAAAGTTGCTATAAGAATATTTAAATGCAGTGAATTGCGTTTTGCTTAAGATTTACCTTTGACAAAAGGAAGCGGGCTCATACTGTTGTACACTGGCTCCATTGTACCGCTAAACTAGTATTTGGGTTTCCTCGTAATTATACTAAAGTTGCTATAAGAATATTTAAATGCAGTGAATTGCGTTTTGCCTAAGATTTACCTTTGTCCAAAGGAAGCGGGCTCATACTGTTGTACACTGGCTCCATTGTACCGCTAAACTAGTATTTGGGTTTCCTCGTAGTTATACTAAAGTTGCTTTTAGAATATTTAAATGCAGTGAATTGCGTTTTGCTTAAGATTTACCTTTGACAAAAGGAAGCGGGCACATACTGTTGTACACTGGCTCCATTGTACCGCTAAACTAGTATTTGGGTTTCCTCGTAATTATACTAAAGTTGCTTTTAGAATATTTAAATGCAGTGAATTACGTTTTGCCTAAGATTTACCTTTGACAAAAGGAAGCGGGCTTAAACAGTTGTACACTGGCTCCATTGTACCGCTAAACTAGTATTTGGGTTTCCTCGTAATTATACTAAAGTTGCTTTTAGAATATTTAAATGCAGTGAATTTCGTTTTGCCTAAGATTTACCTTTGACAAAAGGAAGCGGGCTCATACTGTTGTACACTGGCTCCATTGTACCGCTAAACTAGTATTTGGGTTTCCTCGTAATTATACTAAAGTTGCTTTTAGAATATTTAAATGCAGTGAATTGCGTTTTGCTTAAGATTTACCTTTGACAAAAGGAAGCATGCACATACTGTTGTACACTGGCTCCATTGTACCGCTAAACTAGTGTTTGGGTTTCCTCGTAATTATACTAAAGTTGCTTTTAGAATATTTAAATGCAGTGAATTACGTTTTGCCTAAGATTTACCTTTGACAAAAGGAAGCGGGCTTAAACAGTTGTACACTTGCTCCATTGTACCGCTAAACTAGTAATTGGGTTTCCTCGTAATTATACTAAAGTTGCTTTTAGAATATTTAAATGCAGTGAATTGCGTTTTGCTTAAGATTTACCTTTGACAAAAGGAAGCGGGCTCATACTGTTGTACACTGGCTCCATTGTACCGCTAAACTAGTATTTGGGTTTCCTCGTAATTATACTAAAGTTGCTATAAGAATATTTAAATGCAGTGAATTGCGTTTTGCCTAAGATTTACCTTTGACAAAAGGAAACGGGCTCATACTGTTGTACACTGGCTCCAGTGTACCGCTAAACTAGTATTTGGGTTTCCTCGTAATTATACTAAAGTTGCTTTTAGAATATTTAAATGCAGTGAATTGCGTTTTGCCTAAGATTTACCTTTGACAAAAGGAAGCGGGCTCATACTGTTGTACACTGGCTCCATTGTACCGCTAAACTTGTAATTGGGTTTCCTCTCAATTTTACGAAAGTTGCTATAAGAATATTTAAATGCAGTGAATTGCGTTTTGCTTAAGATTTACCTTTGACAAAAGGAAGCGGGCTTGTACTGTTGTACACTGGCTCCATTGTACCGCTAAACTAGTATTTGGGTTTCCTCGTAATTATACTAAAGTTGCTATAAGAATATTTAAATGCAGTGAATTGCGTTTTGCCTAAGATTTACCTTTGTCAAAAGGAAGCGGGCTCATACTGTTGTACACTGGCTCCATTGTACCGCTAAACTAGTATTTGGGTTTCCTCGTAATTATACTAAAGTTGCTTTTAGAATATTTAAATGCAGTGAATTGCGTTTTGCTTAAGATTTACCTTTGACAAAAGGAAGCGGGCACATACTGTTGTACACTGGCTCCATTGTACCGCTAAACTAGTATTTGGGTTTCCTCGTAATTATACTAAAGTTGCTTTTAGAATATTTAAATGCAGTGAATTACGTTTTGCCTAAGATTTACCTTTGACAAAACGAAGCGGGCTCATACTGTTGTACACTGGATCCATTGTACCGCTAAACTAGTATTTGGGTTTCCTCGTAATTATACTAAAGTTGCTTTTAGAATATTTAAATGCAGTGAATTTCGTTTTGCCTAAGATTTACCTTTGACAAAAGGAAGCGGGCTCATACTGTTGTACACTGGCTCCATTGTACCGCTAAACTAGTATTTGGGTTTCCTCGTAATTATACTAAAGTTGCTTTTAGAATATTTAAATGCAGTGAATTGCGTTTTGCTTAAGATTTACCTTTGACAAAAGGAAGCGGGCTCATACTGTTGTACACTGGCTCCATTGTACCGCTAAACTAGTATTTGGGTTTCCTCGTAATTATACTAAAGTTGCTTTTAGAATATTTAAATGCAGTGAAGTGCGTTTTGCCTAAGATTTACCTTTGACAAAAGGAAGCGCGCTTAAACTGTTGTACACTGGCTCCATTGTACCGCTTAACTAGTAATTGGGTTTCCTCGCAATTTTACGAAAGTTACTATAAGAATATTTAAATGCAGAGAATTGCGTTTTGCTTAAGATTTACCTTTGACAAAAGGAAGCGGGCTCATACTGTTGTACACTGGCTCCAGTGTACCGCTAAACTAGTATTTGGGTTTCCTCGTAATTATACTAAAGTTGCTTTTAGAATATTTAAATGCAGTGAATTGCGTTTTGCTAAGATTTAGCTTTGACAGAAGGAAGCGGGCTCATACTGTTGTACACTGGCTCCATTGTACCGCTAAACTAGTATTTGGGTTTCCTCGTAATTATACCAAAGTTGCTTTTAGAATATTTAAATGCAGTGAATTGCGTTTTTCCTAAGATTTACCTTTGACAAAAGGAAGCGGGCTCATACTGTTGTACACTGGCTCCATTGTACCGCTAAACTAGTATTTGGGTTTCCTCGTAATTATACTAAAGTTGCTTTTAGAATATTTAAATGCAGTGAATTTCGTTTTGCCTAAGATTTACCTTTGACAAAAGGAAGCGGGCTCATACTGTTGTACACTGGCTCCATTGTACCGCTAAACTAGTATTTGGGTTTCCTCGTAATTATACTAAAGTTGCTTTTAGAATATTTAAATGCAGTGAATTGCGTTTTGCTTAAGATTTACCTTTGACAAAAGGAAGCGGGCTCATACTGTTGTACACTGGCTCCATTGTACCGCTAAACTAGTATTTGGGTTTCCTCGTAATTATACTAAAGTTGCTTTTAGAATATTTAAATGCAGTGAAGTGCGTTTTGCCTAAGATTTACCTTTGACAAAAGGAAGCGCGCTTAAACTGTTGTACACTGGCTCCATTGTACCGCTTAACTAGTAATTGGGTTTCCTCGCAATTTTACGAAAGTTACTATAAGAATATTTAAATGCAGAGAATTGCGTTTTGCTTAAGATTTACCTTTGACAAAAGGAAGCGGGCTCATACTGTTGTACACTGGCTCCAGTGTACCGCTAAACTAGTATTTGGGTTTCCTCGTAATTATACTAAAGTTGCTTTTAGAATATTTAAATGCAGTGAATTGCGTTTTGCTAAGATTTAGCTTTGACAGAAGGAAGCGGGCTCATACTGTTGTACACTGGCTCCATTGTACCGCTAAACTAGTATTTGGGTTTCCTCGTAATTATACCAAAGTTGCTTTTAGAATATTTAAATGCAGTGAATTGCGTTTTTCCTAAGATTTACCTTTGACAAAAGGAAGCGGGCTCATACTGTTGTACACTGGCTTCCTTGTACCGCTAAACTAGTATTTGGGTTTCCTCGTAATTATACTAAAGTTGCTTTTAGAATATTTAAATGCAGTGAATTGCGTTTTGCCTAAGATTTACCTTTGACAAAAGGAAGCGGGCTCATACTGTTGTACACTAGCTACATTGTACCGCTAAACTAGTATTTGGGTTTCCTCGTAATTATACCAAAGTTGCTTTTAGAATATTTAAATGCAGTGAATTGCGTTTTACTTAAGATTTACCTTTGACAAATGGAAGCGGGCATAAACTGTTGTCCACTGGCGCTATTGTACCGCTAAACTAGTATTTGGGTTTCCTCGCAATTTTACGAAAGTTCCTATCAGAATATTTAAATGCAGAGAATTGTGTTTTGCTTCAGAGTTACCTTTGACAAATGGAAGCGGGCTCATACTGTTGTACACTGGCTTCCTTGTACCGCTAAACTAGTATTTGGGTTTCCTCGTAATTATACTAAAGTTGCTTTTAGAATATTTAAATGCAGTGAATTGCGTTTTGCTAAGATTTAGCTTTGACAGAAGGAAGCGGGCTCATACTGTTGTACACTGGCTCCATTGTACCGCTAAACTAGTATTTGGGTTTCCTCGTAATTATACTAAAGTTGCTTTTAGAACATTTAAATGCAGTGAATTGTGTTTTGCTTAAGAGTTACCTTTGACAAAAGGAAGCGGGCTCATACTGTTGTACACTGGCTTCCTTGTACCGCTAAACTAGTATTTGGGTTTCCTCGTAATTATACTAAAGTTGCTTTTAGAATATTTAAATGCAGTGAATTGCGTTTTGCTTAAGATTTAGCTTTGACAAAAGGAAGCGGGCTCATACTGTTGTACACTGGCTACATTGTACCGCTAAACTAGTATTTGGGTTTCCTCGTAATTATACCAAAGTTGCTTTTAGAATATTTAAATGCAGTGAATTGCGTTTTGCCTAAGATTTACCTTTGACAAAAGGAGCGGGCTCATACTGTTGTACACTGGCTTCCTTGTACCGCTAAACTAGTATTTGGGTTTCCTCGTAATTATACCAAAGTTGCTTTTAGAATATTTAAATGCAGTGAATTGCGTTTTGCCTAAGATTTACCTTTGACAAAAGGAAGCGGGCTCATACTGTTGTACACTAGCTACATTGTACCGCTAAACTAGTATTTGGGTTTCCTCGTAATTATACTAAAGTTGCTATAAGAATATTTAAATGCAGTGAATTGCGTTTTGCCTAAGATTTACCTTTGACAAAAGGAAGCGGGCTCATACTGTTGTACACTGGCTCCATTGTACCGCTAAACTTGTAATTGGGTTTCCTCTCAATTTTACGAAAGTTGCTATAAGAATATTTAAATGCAGTGAATTGCGTTTTGCTTAAGATTTACCTTTGACAAAAGGAAGCGGGCTTGTACTGTTGTACACTGGCTCCATTGTACCGCTAAACTAGTATTTGGGTTTCCTCGTAATTATACTAAAGTTGCTATAAGAATATTTAAATGCAGTGAATTGCGTTTTGCCTAAGATTTACCTTTGTCAAAAGGAAGCGGGCTCATACTGTTGTACACTGGCTCCATTGTACCGCTAAACTAGTATTTGGGTTTCCTCGTAATTATACTAAAGTTGCTTTTAGAATATTTAAATGCAGTGAATTGCGTTTTGCTTAAGATTTACCTTTGACAAAAGGAAGCGGGCACATACTGTTGTACACTGGCTCCATTGTACCGCTAAACTAGTATTTGGGTTTCCTCGTAATTATACTAAAGTTGCTTTTAGAATATTTAAATGCAGTGAATTACGTTTTGCCTAAGATTTACCTTTGACAAAACGAAGCGGGCTCATACTGTTGTACACTGGATCCATTGTACCGCTAAACTAGTATTTGGGTTTCCTCGTAATTATACTAAAGTTGCTTTTAGAATATTTAAATGCAGTGAATTTCGTTTTGCCTAAGATTTACCTTTGACAAAAGGAAGCGGGCTCATACTGTTGTACACTGGCTCCATTGTACCGCTAAACTAGTATTTGGGTTTCCTCGTAATTATACTAAAGTTGCTTTTAGAATATTTAAATGCAGTGAATTGCGTTTTGCTTAAGATTTACCTTTGACAAAAGGAAGCGGGCTCATACTGTTGTACACTGGCTCCATTGTACCGCTAAACTAGTATTTGGGTTTCCTCGTAATTATACTAAAGTTGCTTTTAGAATATTTAAATGCAGTGAAGTGCGTTTTGCCTAAGATTTACCTTTGACAAAAGGAAGCGCGCTTAAACTGTTGTACACTGGCTCCATTGTACCGCTTAACTAGTAATTGGGTTTCCTCGCAATTTTACGAAAGTTACTATAAGAATATTTAAATGCAGAGAATTGCGTTTTGCTTAAGATTTACCTTTGACAAAAGGAAGCGGGCTCATACTGTTGTACACTGGCTCCAGTGTACCGCTAAACTAGTATTTGGGTTTCCTCGTAATTATACTAAAGTTGCTTTTAGAATATTTAAATGCAGTGAATTGCGTTTTGCTAAGATTTAGCTTTGACAGAAGGAAGCGGGCTCATACTGTTGTACACTGGCTCCATTGTACCGCTAAACTAGTATTTGGGTTTCCTCGTAATTATACCAAAGTTGCTTTTAGAATATTTAAATGCAGTGAATTGCGTTTTTCCTAAGATTTACCTTTGACAAAAGGAAGCGGGCTCATACTGTTGTACACTGGCTTCCTTGTACCGCTAAACTAGTATTTGGGTTTCCTCGTAATTATACTAAAGTTGCTTTTAGAATATTTAAATGCAGTGAATTGCGTTTTGCCTAAGATTTACCTTTGACAAAAGGAAGCGGGCTCATACTGTTGTACACTAGCTACATTGTACCGCTAAACTAGTATTTGGGTTTCCTCGTAATTATACCAAAGTTGCTTTTAGAATATTTAAATGCAGTGAATTGCGTTTTACTTAAGATTTACCTTTGACAAATGGAAGCGGGCATAAACTGTTGTCCACTGGCGCTATTGTACCGCTAAACTAGTATTTGGGTTTCCTCGCAATTTTACGAAAGTTCCTATCAGAATATTTAAATGCAGAGAATTGTGTTTTGCTTCAGAGTTACCTTTGACAAATGGAAGCGGGCTCATACTGTTGTACACTGGCTTCCTTGTACCGCTAAACTAGTATTTGGGTTTCCTCGTAATTATACTAAAGTTGCTTTTAGAATATTTAAATGCAGTGAATTGCGTTTTGCTAAGATTTAGCTTTGACAGAAGGAAGCGGGCTCATACTGTTGTACACTGGCTCCATTGTACCGCTAAACTAGTATTTGGGTTTCCTCGTAATTATACTAAAGTTGCTTTTAGAACATTTAAATGCAGTGAATTGTGTTTTGCTTAAGAGTTACCTTTGACAAAAGGAAGCGGGCTCATACTGTTGTACACTGGCTTCCTTGTACCGCTAAACTAGTATTTGGGTTTCCTCGTAATTATACTAAAGTTGCTTTTAGAATATTTAAATGCAGTGAATTGCGTTTTGCTTAAGATTTAGCTTTGACAAAAGGAAGCGGGCTCATACTGTTGTACACTGGCTACATTGTACCGCTAAACTAGTATTTGGGTTTCCTCGTAATTATACCAAAGTTGCTTTTAGAATATTTAAATGCAGTGAATTGTGTTTTGCTTCAGAGTTACCTTTGACAAATGGAAGCTGGCTCATACTGTTGTACACTGGCTTCCTTGTACCGCTAAACTAGTATTTGGGTTTCCTCGTAATTATACTAAAGTTGCTTTTAGAATATTTAAATGCAGTGAATTGCGTTTTGCTTAAGATTTAGCTTTAACAAAAGGAAGCGGGCTCATACTGTTGTACACTGGCTCCATTGTACCGCTAAACTAGTATTTGGGTTTCCTCGTAATTATACTAAAGTTGCTTTTAGAATATTTAAATGCAGTGAATTGCGTTTTGCCTAAGATTTACCTTTGACAAAAGGAAGCGGGCTCATACTGTTCTACACTGGCTCCATTGTACCGCTAAACTAGTATTTGGGTTTCCTCGTAATTATACTAAAGTTGCTTTTAGAATATTTAAATGCAGTGAATTGCGTTTTGCCTAAGATTTAGCTTTAACAAAAGGAAGCGGGCTCATACTGTTGTACACTGGCTCCATTGTACCGCTAAACTAGTATTTGGGTTTCCTCGTAATTATACTAAAGTTGCTTTTAGAATATTTAAATGCAGTGAATTGCGTTTTGCCTAAGATTTACCTTTGACAAAAGGAAGCGGGCTCATACTGTTGTACACTGGCTACATTGTACCGCTAAACTAGTATTTGGGTTTCCTCGTAATTATACCAAAGTTGCTTTTAGAATATTTAAATGCAGTGAATTGCGTTTTACTTAAGATTTACCTTTGACAAATGGAAACGGGCATAAACTGTTGTCCACTGGCGCTATTGTACCGCTAAACTAGTATTTGGGTTTCCTCGCAATTTTACGAAAGTTCCTATCAGAATATTTAAATGCAGAGAATTGTGTTTTGCTTCAGAGTTACCTTTGACAAATGGAAGCGGGCTCATACTGTTGTACACTGGCTTCCTTGTACCGCTAAACTAGTATTTGGGTTTCCTCGTAATTATACTAAAGTTGCTTTTAGAATATTTAAATGCAGTGAATTGCGTTTTGCTAAGATTTAGCTTTGACAGAAGGAAGCGGGCTCATACTGTTGTACACTGGCTCCATTGTACCGCTAAACTAGTATTTGGGTTTCCTCGTAATTATACTAAAGTTGCTTTTAGAATATTTAAATGCAGTGAATTGCGTTTTGCCTAAGATTTACCTTTGACAAAAGGAAGCGGGCTCATACTGTTGTACACTGCCTCCATTGTACCGCTAAACTTGTATTTGGGTTTCCACGCAATTATACGAAAGTTCCTATAAGAACATTTAAATGCAGTGAATTGTGTTTTGCTTAAGAGTTACCTTTGACAAAAGGAAGCGGGCTCATACTGTTGTACACTGGCTTCCTTGTACCGCTAAACTAGTATTTGGGTTTCCTCGTAATTATACTAAAGTTGCTTTTAGAATATTTAAATGCAGTGAATTGCGTTTTGCTTAAGATTTACCTTTGACAAAAGGAAGCGGGCTCATACTGTTGTACACTGGCTCCATTGTACCGCTAAACTAGTATTTGGGTTTCCTCGTAATTATACTAAAGTTGCTTTTAGAATATTTAAATGCAGTGAAGTGCGTTTTGCCTAAGATTTACCTTTGACAAAAGGAAGCGCGCTTAAACTGTTGTACACTGGCTCCATTGTACCGCTTAACTAGTAATTGGGTTTCCTCGCAATTTTACGAAAGTTACTATAAGAATATTTAAATGCAGAGAATTGCGTTTTGCTTAAGATTTACCTTTGACAAAAGGAAGCGGGCTCATACTGTTGTACACTGGCTCCAGTGTACCGCTAAACTAGTATTTGGGTTTCCTCGTAATTATACTAAAGTTGCTTTTAGAATATTTAAATGCAGTGAATTGCGTTTTGCTAAGATTTAGCTTTGACAGAAGGAAGCGGGCTCATACTGTTGTACACTGGCTCCATTGTACCGCTAAACTAGTATTTGGGTTTCCTCGTAATTATACCAAAGTTGCTTTTAGAATATTTAAATGCAGTGAATTGCGTTTTTCCTAAGATTTACCTTTGACAAAAGGAAGCGGGCTCATACTGTTGTACACTGGCTTCCTTGTACCGCTAAACTAGTATTTGGGTTTCCTCGTAATTATACTAAAGTTGCTTTTAGAATATTTAAATGCAGTGAATTGCGTTTTGCCTAAGATTTACCTTTGACAAAAGGAAGCGGGCTCATACTGTTGTACACTAGCTACATTGTACCGCTAAACTAGTATTTGGGTTTCCTCGTAATTATACCAAAGTTGCTTTTAGAATATTTAAATGCAGTGAATTGCGTTTTACTTAAGATTTACCTTTGACAAATGGAAGCGGGCATAAACTGTTGTCCACTGGCGCTATTGTACCGCTAAACTAGTATTTGGGTTTCCTCGCAATTTTACGAAAGTTCCTATCAGAATATTTAAATGCAGAGAATTGTGTTTTGCTTCAGAGTTACCTTTGACAAATGGAAGCGGGCTCATACTGTTGTACACTGGCTTCCTTGTACCGCTAAACTAGTATTTGGGTTTCCTCGTAATTATACTAAAGTTGCTTTTAGAATATTTAAATGCAGTGAATTGCGTTTTGCTAAGATTTAGCTTTGACAGAAGGAAGCGGGCTCATACTGTTGTACACTGGCTCCATTGTACCGCTAAACTAGTATTTGGGTTTCCTCGTAATTATACTAAAGTTGCTTTTAGAACATTTAAATGCAGTGAATTGTGTTTTGCTTAAGAGTTACCTTTGACAAAAGGAAGCGGGCTCATACTGTTGTACACTGGCTTCCTTGTACCGCTAAACTAGTATTTGGGTTTCCTCGTAATTATACTAAAGTTGCTTTTAGAATATTTAAATGCAGTGAATTGCGTTTTGCTTAAGATTTAGCTTTGACAAAAGGAAGCGGGCTCATACTGTTGTACACTGGCTACATTGTACCGCTAAACTAGTATTTGGGTTTCCTCGTAATTATACCAAAGTTGCTTTTAGAATATTTAAATGCAGTGAATTGTGTTTTGCTTCAGAGTTACCTTTGACAAATGGAAGCTGGCTCATACTGTTGTACACTGGCTTCCTTGTACCGCTAAACTAGTATTTGGGTTTCCTCGTAATTATACTAAAGTTGCTTTTAGAATATTTAAATGCAGTGAATTGCGTTTTGCTTAAGATTTAGCTTTAACAAAAGGAAGCGGGCTCATACTGTTGTACACTGGCTCCATTGTACCGCTAAACTAGTATTTGGGTTTCCTCGTAATTATACTAAAGTTGCTTTTAGAATATTTAAATGCAGTGAATTGCGTTTTGCCTAAGATTTACCTTTGACAAAAGGAAGCGGGCTCATACTGTTCTACACTGGCTCCATTGTACCGCTAAACTAGTATTTGGGTTT
This sequence comes from Desoria tigrina, assembly GCA_906901685.1. NCBI lineage: Eukaryota > Metazoa > Arthropoda > Collembola > Entomobryomorpha > Isotomidae > Desoria > Desoria tigrina. Next base: position 53,731 of record CAJQTU010000108.1, read on the forward strand.
CCTCGTAATTATACTAAAGTTGCTTTTAGAATATTTAAATGCAGTGAATTGCGTTTTGCCTAAGATTTAGCTTTAACAAAAGGAAGCGGGCTCATACTGTTGTACACTGGCTCCATTGTACCGCTAAACTAGTATTTGGGTTTCCTCGTAATTATACTAAAGTTGCTTTTAGAATATTTAAATGCAGTGAATTGCGTTTTGCCTAAGATTTACCTTTGACAAAAGGAAGCGGGCTCATACTGTTGTACACTGGCTACATTGTACCGCTAAACTAGTATTTGGGTTTCCTCGTAATTATACCAAAGTTGCTTTTAGAATATTTAAATGCAGTGAATTGCGTTTTACTTAAGATTTACCTTTGACAAATGGAAACGGGCATAAACTGTTGTCCACTGGCGCTATTGTACCGCTAAACTAGTATTTGGGTTTCCTCGCAATTTTACGAAAGTTCCTATCAGAATATTTAAATGCAGAGAATTGTGTTTTGCTTCAGAGTTACCTTTGACAAATGGAAGCGGGCTCATACTGTTGTACACTGGCTTCCTTGTACCGCTAAACTAGTATTTGGGTTTCCTCGTAATTATACTAAAGTTGCTTTTAGAATATTTAAATGCAGTGAATTGCGTTTTGCTAAGATTTAGCTTTGACAGAAGGAAGCGGGCTCATACTGTTGTACACTGGCTCCATTGTACCGCTAAACTAGTATTTGGGTTTCCTCGTAATTATACTAAAGTTGCTTTTAGAATATTTAAATGCAGTGAATTGCGTTTTGCCTAAGATTTACCTTTGACAAAAGGAAGCGGGCTCATACTGTTGTACACTGCCTCCATTGTACCGCTAAACTTGTATTTGGGTTTCCACGCAATTATACGAAAGTTCCTATAAGAACATTTAAATGCAGTGAATTGTGTTTTGCTTAAGAGTTACCTTTGACAAAAGGAAGCGGGCTCATACTGTTGTACACTGGCTTCCTTGTACCGCTAAACTAGTATTTGGGTTTCCTCGTAATTATACTAAAGTTGCTTTTAGAATATTTAAATGCAGTGAATTGCGTTTTGCTTAAGATTTAGCTTTGACAAAAGGAAGCGGGCTCATACTGTTGTACACTGGCTACATTGTACCGCTAAACTAGTATTTGGGTTTCCTCGTAATTATACCAAAGTTGCTTTTAGAATATTTAAATGCAGTGAATTGCGTTTTGCCTAAGATTTACCTTTGACAAAAGGAAGCGGGCTCATACTGTTGTACACTGGCTTCCTTGTACCGCTAAACTAGTATTTGGGTTTCCTCGTAATTATACCAAAGTTGCTTTTAGAATATTTAAATGCAGTGAATTGCGTTTTGCCTAAGATTTACCTTTGACAAAAGGAAGCGGGCTCATACTGTTGTACACTAGCTACATTGTACCGCTAAACTAGTATTTGGGTTTCCTCGTAATTATACCAAAGTTGCTTTTAGAATATTTAAATGCAGTGAATTGCGTTTTACTTAAGATTTACCTTTGACAAATGGAAGCGGGCATAAACTGTTGTCCACTGGCGCTATTGTACCGCTAAACTAGTATTTGGGTTTCCTCGCAATTTTACGAAAGTTCCTATCAGAATATTTAAATGCAGAGAATTGTGTTTTGCTTCAGAGTTACCTTTGACAAATGGAAGCGGGCTCATACTGTTGTACACTGGCTTCCTTGTACCGCTAAACTAGTATTTGGGTTTCCTCGTAATTATACTAAAGTTGCTTTTAGAATATTTAAATGCAGTGAATTGCGTTTTGCTTAAGATTTAGCTTTAACAAAAGGAAGCGGGCTCATACTGTTGTACACTGGCTCCATTGTACCGCTAAACTAGTATTTGGGTTTCCTCGTAATTATACTAAAGTTGCTTTTAGAATATTTAAATGCAGTGAATTGCGTTTTGCCTAAGATTTACCTTTGACAAAAGGAAGCGGGCTCATACTGTTGTACACTGGCTCCATTGTACCGCTAAACTAGTATTTGGGTTTCCTCGTAATTATACTAAAGTTGCTTTTAGAATATTTAAATGCAGTGAATTGCGTTTTGCCTAAGATTTAGCTTTAACAAAAGGAAGCGGGCTCATACTGTTGTACACTGGCTCCATTGTACCGCTAAACTAGTATTTGGGTTTCCTCGTAATTATACTAAAGTTGCTTTTAGAATATTTAAATGCAGTGAATTGCGTTTTGCCTAAGATTTACCTTTGACAAAAGGAAGCGGGCTCATACTGTTGTACACTGGCTACATTGTACCGCTAAACTAGTATTTGGGTTTCCTCGTAATTATACCAAAGTTGCTTTTAGAATATTTAAATGCAGTGAATTGCGTTTTACTTAAGATTTACCTTTGACAAATGGAAGCGGGCATAAACTGTTGTCCACTGGCGCTATTGTACCGCTAAACTAGTATTTGGGTTTCCTCGCAATTTTACGAAAGTTCCTATCAGAATATTTAAATGCAGAGAATTGTGTTTTGCTTCAGAGTTACCTTTGACAAATGGAAGCGGGCTCATACTGTTGTACACTGGCTTCCTTGTACCGCTAAACTAGTATTTGGGTTTCCTCGTAATTATACTAAAGTTGCTTTTAGAATATTTAAATGCAGTGAATTGTGTTTTGCCTAAGATTTACCTTTGACAAAAGGAAGCGGGCTCATACTGTTGTACACTGGCTACATTGTACCGCTAAACTAGTATTTGGGTTTCCTCGTAATTATACCAAAGTTGCTTTTAGAATATTTAAATGCAGTGAATTGCGTTTTGCCTAAGATTTACCTTTGACAAAAGGAAGCGGGCTCATACTGTTGTACACTGGCTACATTGTACCGCTAAACTAGTATTTGGGTTTCCTCGTAATTATACCAAAGTTGCTTTTAGAATATTTAAATGCAGTGAATTGCGTTTTTCCTAAGATTTACCTTTGACAAAAGGAAGCGGGCTTGTACTGTTGTACACTGGCTCCATTGTACCGCCAAACTAGTATTTGGGTTTCCTCGTAATTATACTAAAGTTGCTATAAGAATATTTAAATGCAGTGAATTTCGTTTTGCCTAAGATTTACCTTTGACAAAAGGAAGCGGGCTCATACTGTTGTACACTAGCTCCATTGTACTCCTAAACTAGTATTTGGGTTTCCTCGTAATTAAACTAAAGTTCCTATAAGAATATTTAAATGCAGTGAATTGCGTTTTGCCTAAGATTTACCTTTGACAAAAGGAAGCGGGCTCATACTGTTGTACACTGGCTACAATGTACCGCTAAACTAGTATTTGGGTTTCCTCGTAATTATACCAAAGTTGCTTTTAGAATATTTAAATGCAGTGAATTGCGTTTTGCCTAAGATTTACCTTTGACAAAAGGAAGCGGGCTCATACTGTTGTACACTGCCTCCATTGTACCGCTAAACTTGTATTTGGGTTTCCACGCAATTATACGAAAGTTCCTATAAGAACATTTAAATGCAGTGAATTGTGTTTTGCTTAAGAGTTACCTTTGACAAAAGGAAGCGGGCTCATACTGTTGTACACTGGCTTCCTTGTACCGCTAAACTAGTATTTGGGTTTCCTCGTAATTATACTAAAGTTGCTTTTAGAATATTTAAATGCAGTGAATTGCGTTTTGCTTAAGATTTAGCTTTGACAAAAGGAAGCGGGCTCATACTGTTGTACACTGGCTACATTGTACCGCTAAACTAGTATTTGGGTTTCCTCGTAATTATACCAAAGTTGCTTTTAGAATATTTAAATGCAGTGAATTGCGTTTTGCCTAAGATTTACCTTTGACAAAAGGAAGCGGGCTCATACTGTTGTACACTGGCTTCCTTGTACCGCTAAACTAGTATTTGGGTTTCCTCGTAATTATACCAAAGTTGCTTTTAGAATATTTAAATGCAGTGAATTGCGTTTTGCCTAAGATTTACCTTTGACAAAAGGAAGCGGGCTCATACTGTTGTACACTAGCTACATTGTACCGCTAAACTAGTATTTGGGTTTCCTCGTAATTATACCAAAGTTGCTTTTAGAATATTTAAATGCAGTGAATTGCGTTTTACTTAAGATTTACCTTTGACAAATGGAAGCGGGCATAAACTGTTGTCCACTGGCGCTATTGTACCGCTAAACTAGTATTTGGGTTTCCTCGCAATTTTACGAAAGTTCCTATCAGAATATTTAAATGCAGAGAATTGTGTTTTGCTTCAGAGTTACCTTTGACAAATGGAAGCGGGCTCATACTGTTGTACACTGGCTTCCTTGTACCGCTAAACTAGTATTTGGGTTTCCTCGTAATTATACTAAAGTTGCTTTTAGAATATTTAAATGCAGTGAATTGCGTTTTGCTTAAGATTTAGCTTTAACAAAAGGAAGCGGGCTCATACTGTTGTACACTGGCTCCATTGTACCGCTAAACTAGTATTTGGGTTTCCTCGTAATTATACTAAAGTTGCTTTTAGAATATTTAAATGCAGTGAATTGCGTTTTGCCTAAGATTTACCTTTGACAAAAGGAAGCGGGCTCATACTGTTGTACACTGGCTCCATTGTACCGCTAAACTAGTATTTGGGTTTCCTCGTAATTATACTAAAGTTGCTTTTAGAATATTTAAATGCAGTGAATTGCGTTTTGCCTAAGATTTAGCTTTAACAAAAGGAAGCGGGCTCATACTGTTGTACACTGGCTCCATTGTACCGCTAAACTAGTATTTGGGTTTCCTCGTAATTATACTAAAGTTGCTTTTAGAATATTTAAATGCAGTGAATTGCGTTTTGCCTAAGATTTACCTTTGACAAAAGGAAGCGGGCTCATACTGTTGTACACTGGCTCCATTGTACCGCTAAACTAGTATTTGGGTTTCCTCGTAATTATACTAAAGTTGCTTTTAGAATATTTAAATGCAGTGAATTGCGTTTTGCCTAAGATTTACCTTTGACAAAAGGAAGCGGGCTCATACTGTTGTACACTGGCTCCATTGTACCGCTAAACTAGTATTTGGGTTTCCTCGTAATTATACTAAAGTTGCTTTTAGAATATTTAAATGCAGTGAATTGCGTTTTGCCTAAGATTTAGCTTTAACAAAAGGAAGCGGGCTCATACTGTTGTACACTGGCTCCATTGTACCGCTAAACTAGTATTTGGGTTTCCTCGTAATTATACTAAAGTTGCTTTTAGAATATTTAAATGCAGTGAATTGCGTTTTGCCTAAGATTTACCTTTGACAAAAGGAAGCGGGCTCATACTGTTGTACACTGGCTACATTGTACCGCTAAACTAGTATTTGGGTTTCCTCGTAATTATACCAAAGTTGCTTTTAGAATATTTAAATGCAGTGAATTGCGTTTTACTTAAGATTTACCTTTGACAAATGGAAGCGGGCATAAACTGTTGTCCACTGGCGCTATTGTACCGCTAAACTAGTATTTGGGTTTCCTCGCAATTTTACGAAAGTTCCTATCAGAATATTTAAATGCAGAGAATTGTGTTTTGCTTCAGAGTTACCTTTGACAAATGGAAGCGGGCTCATACTGTTGTACACTGGCTTCCTTGTACCGCTAAACTAGTATTTGGGTTTCCTCGTAATTATACTAAAGTTGCTTTTAGAATATTTAAATGCAGTGAATTGCGTTTTGCTAAGATTTAGCTTTGACAGAAGGAAGCGGGCTCATACTGTTGTACACTGGCTCCATTGTACCGCTAAACTAGTATTTGGGTTTCCTCGTAATTATACTAAAGTTGCTATAAGAATACTTAAATGCAGGGAATTGTGTTTTGCCTAAGATTTACCTTTGACAAAAGGAAGCGGGCTCATACTGTTGTACACTGGCTACATTGTACCGCTAAACTAGTATTTGGGTTTCCTCGTAATTATACCAAAGTTGCTTTTAGAATATTTAAATGCAGTGAATTGCGTTTTTCCTAAGATTTACCTTTGACAAAAGGAAGCGGGCATGTACTGTTGTACACTGGCTCCATTGTACCGCCAAACTAGTATTTGGGTTTCCTCGTAATTATACTAAAGTTGCTATAAGAATATTTAAATGCAGTGAATTTCGTTTTGCCTAAGATTTACCTTTGACAAAAGGAAGCGGGCTCATACTGTTGTACACTAGCTCCATTGTACTCCTAAACTAGTATTTGGGTTTCCTCGCAATTTTACGAAAGTTCCTATAAGAATATTTAAATGCAGAGAATTGCGTTTTGCTTAAGATTTACCTTTGACAAAAGAAAGCGGGCTCATACTGTTGTACACTGGCTCCATTGTACCGCTAAACTAGTATTTGGGTTTCCTCGTAATTATACTAAAGTTGCTTTTAGAATATTTAAATGCAGTGAATTGCGTTTTGCCTAAGATTTACCTTTGACAAAAGGAAGCGGGCTCATACTGTTGTACACTGGCTCCATTGTACCGCTAAACTAGTATTTGGGTTTCCTCGTAATTATACTAAAGTTGCTTTTAGAATATTTAAATGCAGTGAATTGCGTTTTGCCTAAGATTTAGCTTTAACAAAAGGAAGCGGGCTCATACTGTTGTACACTGGCTCCATTGTACCGCTAAACTAGTATTTGGGTTTCCTCGTAATTATACTAAAGTTGCTTTTAGAATATTTAAATGCAGTGAATTGCGTTTTGCCTAAGATTTACCTTTGACAAAAGGAAGCGGGCTCATACTGTTGTACACTGGCTACATTGTACCGCTAAACTAGTATTTGGGTTTCCTCGTAATTATACCAAAGTTGCTTTTAGAATATTTAAATGCAGTGAATTGCGTTTTACTTAAGATTTACCTTTGACAAATGGAAGCGGGCATAAACTGTTGTCCACTGGCGCTATTGTACCGCTAAACTAGTATTTGGGTTTCCTCGCAATTTTACGAAAGTTCCTATCAGAATATTTAAATGCAGAGAATTGTGTTTTGCTTCAGAGTTACCTTTGACAAATGGAAGCGGGCTCATACTGTTGTACACTGGCTTCCTTGTACCGCTAAACTAGTATTTGGGTTTCCTCGTAATTATACTAAAGTTGCTTTTAGAATATTTAAATGCAGTGAATTGCGTTTTGCTAAGATTTAGCTTTGACAGAAGGAAGCGGGCTCATACTGTTGTACACTGGCTCCATTGTACCGCTAAACTAGTATTTGGGTTTCCTCGTAATTATACTAAAGTTGCTATAAGAATACTTAAATGCAGGGAATTGTGTTTTGCCTAAGATTTACCTTTGACAAAAGGAAGCGGGCTCATACTGTTGTACACTGGCTACATTGTACCGCTAAACTAGTATTTGGGTTTCCTCGTAATTATACCAAAGTTGCTTTTAGAATATTTAAATGCAGTGAATTGCGTTTTTCCTAAGATTTACCTTTGACAAAAGGAAGCGTGCATGTACTGTTGTACACTGGCTCCATTGTACCGCCAAACTAGTATTTGGGTTTCCTCGTAATTATACTAAAGTTGCTATAAGAATATTTAAATGCAGTGAATTTCGTTTTGCCTAAGATTTACCTTTGACAAAAGGAAGCGGGCTCATACTGTTGTACACTAGCTCCATTGTACTCCTAAACTAGTATTTGGGTTTCCTCGCAATTTTACGAAAGTTCCTATAAGAATATTTAAATGCAGAGAATTGCGTTTTGCTTAAGATTTACCTTTGACAAAAGAAAGCGGGCTCATACTGTTGTACACTGGCTCCATTGTACCGCTAAACTAGTATTTGGGTTTCCTCGTAATTAAACTAAAGTTCCTATAAGAATATTTAAATGCAGTGAATTGCGTTTTGCCTAAGATTTACCTTTGACAAAAGGAAGCGGGCTCATACTGTTGTACACTGGCTACATTTTACCGCTAAACTAGTATTTGGGTTTCCTCGTAATTATACCAAAGTTGCTTTTAGAATATTTAAATGCAGTGAATTGCGTTTTACTTAAGATTTACCTTTGACAAATGGAAGCGGGCATAAACTGTTGTCCACTGGCGCTATTGTACCGCTAAACTAGTTTTTGGGTTTCCTCGCAATTTTACGAAAGTTCCTATCAGAATATTTAAATGCAGAGAATTGTGTTTTGCTTCAGAGTTACCTTTGACAAATGGAAGCGGGCTCATACTGTTGTACACTGGCTCCATTGTACCGCTAAACTAGTATTTGGGTTTCCTCGTAATTATACTAAAGTTGCTTTTAGAATATTTAAATGCAGTGAATTGCGTTTTGCCTAAGATTTACCTTTGACAAAAGGAAGCGGGCTCATACTGTTGTACACTGCCTCCATTGTACCGCTAAACTTGTATTTGGGTTTCCACGCAATTATACGAAAGTTCCTATAAGAACATTTAAATGCAGTGAATTGTGTTTTGCTTAAGAGTTACCTTTGACAAAAGGAAGCGGGCTCATACTGTTGTACACTGGCTTCCTTGTACCGCTAAACTAGTATTTGGGTTTCCTCGTAATTATACTAAAGTTGCTTTTAGAATATTTAAATGCAGTGAATTGCGTTTTGCTTAAGATTTAGCTTTGACAAAAGGAAGCGGGCTCATACTGTTGTACACTGGCTACATTGTACCGCTAAACTAGTATTTGGGTTTCCTCGTAATTATACCAAAGTTGCTTTTAGAATATTTAAATGCAGTGAATTGCGTTTTGCCTAAGATTTACCTTTGACAAAAGGAAGCGGGCTCATACTGTTGTACACTGGCTTAATTGTACCGCTAAACTAGTATTTGGGTTTCCTCGTAATTATACCAAAGTTGCTTTTAGAATATTTAAATGCAGTGAATTGCGTTTTACTTAAGATTTACCTTTGACAAAAGGAAGCGGGCTCATACTGTTGTACACTGGCTACATTGTACCGCTAAACTAGTATTTGGGTTTCCTCGTAATTATACCAAAGTTGCTTTTAGAATATTTAAATGCAGTGAATTGCGTTTTGCCTAAGATTTACCTTTGACAAAAGGAAGCGGGCTCATACTGTTGTACACTAGCTACATTGTACCGCTAAACTAGTATTTGGGTTTCCTCGTAATTATACCAAAGTTGCTTTTAGAATATTTAAATGCAGTGAATTGCGTTTTGCCTAAGATTTAGCTTTAACAAAAGGAAGCGGGCTCATACTGTTGTACACTGGCTCCATTGTACCGCTAAACTAGTATTTGGGTTTCCTCGTAATTATACTAAAGTTGCTTTTAGAATATTTAAATGCAGTGAATTGCGTTTTGCCTAAGATTTACCTTTGACAAAAGGAAGCGGGCTCATACTGTTGTACACTGGCTACATTGTACCGCTAAACTAGTATTTGGGTTTCCTCGTAATTATACCAAAGTTGCTTTTAGAATATTTAAATGCAGTGAATTGCGTTTTACTTAAGATTTACCTTTGACAAATGGAAGCGGGCATAAACTGTTGTCCACTGGCGCTATTGTACCGCTAAACTAGTATTTGGGTTTCCTCGCAATTTTACGAAAGTTCCTATCAGAATATTTAAATGCAGAGAATTGTGTTTTGCTTCAGAGTTACCTTTGACAAATGGAAGCGGGCTCATACTGTTGTACACTGGCTTCCTTGTACCGCTAAACTAGTATTTGGGTTTCCTCGTAATTATACTAAAGTTGCTTTTAGAATATTTAAATGCAGTGAATTGCGTTTTGCTAAGATTTAGCTTTGACAGAAGGAAGCGGGCTCATACTGTTGTACACTGGCTCCATTGTACCGCTAAACTAGTATTTGGGTTTCCTCGTAATTATACTAAAGTTGCTATAAGAATACTTAAATGCAGGGAATTGTGTTTTGCCTAAGATTTACCTTTGACAAAAGGAAGCGGGCTCATACTGTTGTACACTGGCTACATTGTACCGCTAAACTAGTATTTGGGTTTCCTCGTAATTATACCAAAGTTGCTTTTAGAATATTTAAATGCAGTGAATTGCGTTTTTCCTAAGATTTACCTTTGACAAAAGGAAGCGGGCATGTACTGTTGTACACTGGCTCCATTGTACCGCCAAACTAGTATTTGGGTTTCCTCGTAATTATACTAAAGTTGCTATAAGAATATTTAAATGCAGTGAATTTCGTTTTGCCTAAGATTTACCTTTGACAAAAGGAAGCGGGCTCATACTGTTGTACACTAGCTCCATTGTACTCCTAAACTAGTATTTGGGTTTCCTCGCAATTTTACGAAAGTTCCTATAAGAATATTTAAATGCAGAGAATTGCGTTTTGCTTAAGATTTACCTTTGACAAAAGAAAGCGGGCTCATACTGTTGTACACTGGCTCCATTGTACCGCTAAACTAGTATTTGGGTTTCCTCGTAATTAAACTAAAGTTCCTATAAGAATATTTAAATGCAGTGAATTGCGTTTTGCCTAAGATTTACCTTTGACAAAAGGAAGCGGGCTCATACTGTTGTACACTGGCTACATTTTACCGCTAAACTAGTATTTGGGTTTCCTCGTAATTATACCAAAGTTGCTTTTAGAATATTTAAATGCAGTGAATTGCGTTTTACTTAAGATTTACCTTTGACAAATGGAAGCGGGCATAAACTGTTGTCCACTGGCGCTATTGTACCGCTAAACTAGTTTTTGGGTTTCCTCGCAATTTTACGAAAGTTCCTATCAGAATATTTAAATGCAGAGAATTGTGTTTTGCTTCAGAGTTACCTTTGACAAATGGAAGCGGGCTCATACTGTTGTACACTGGCTCCATTGTACCGCTAAACTAGTATTTGGGTTTCCTCGTAATTATACTAAAGTTGCTTTTAGAATATTTAAATGCAGTGAATTGCGTTTTGCCTAAGATTTACCTTTGACAAAAGGAAGCGGGCTCATACTGTTGTACACTGCCTCCATTGTACCGCTAAACTTGTATTTGGGTTTCCACGCAATTATACGAAAGTTCCTATAAGAACATTTAAATGCAGTGAATTGTGTTTTGCTTAAGAGTTACCTTTGACAAAAGGAAGCGGGCTCATACTGTTGTACACTGGCTTCCTTGTACCGCTAAACTAGTATTTGGGTTTCCTCGTAATTATACTAAAGTTGCTTTTAGAATATTTAAATGCAGTGAATTGCGTTTTGCTTAAGATTTAGCTTTGACAAAAGGAAGCGGGCTCATACTGTTGTACACTGGCTACATTGTACCGCTAAACTAGTATTTGGGTTTCCTCGTAATTATACCAAAGTTGCTTTTAGAATATTTAAATGCAGTGAATTGCGTTTTGCCTAAGATTTACCTTTGACAAAAGGAAGCGGGCTCATACTGTTGTACACTGGCTTAATTGTACCGCTAAACTAGTATTTGGGTTTCCTCGTAATTATACCAAAGTTGCTTTTAGAATATTTAAATGCAGTGAATTGCGTTTTACTTAAGATTTACCTTTGACAAAAGGAAGCGGGCTCATACTGTTGTACACTGGCTACATTGTACCGCTAAACTAGTATTTGGGTTTCCTCGTAATTATACCAAAGTTGCTTTTAGAATATTTAAATGCAGTGAATTGCGTTTTGCCTAAGATTTACCTTTGACAAAAGGAAGCGGGCTCATACTGTTGTACACTAGCTACATTGTACCGCTAAACTAGTATTTGGGTTTCCTCGTAATTATACCAAAGTTGCTTTTAGAATATTTAAATGCAGTGAATTGCGTTTTACTTAAGATTTACCTTTGACAAATGGAAGCGGGCATAAACTGTTGTCCACTGGCGCTATTGTACCGCTAAACTAGTATTTGGGTTTCCTCGTAATTATACTAAAGTTCCTATCAGAATATTTAAATGCAGAGAATTGTGTTTTGCTTCAGAGTTACCTTTGACAAATGGAAGCGGGCTCATACTGTTGTACACTGGCTTCCTTGTACCGCTAAACTAGTATTTGGGTTTCCTCGTAATTATACTAAAGTTGCTTTTAGAATATTTAAATGCAGTGAATTGCGTTTTGCTTAAGATTTAGCTTTAACAAAAGGAAGCGGGCTCATACTGTTGTACACTGGCTCCATTGTACCGCTAAACTAGTATTTGGGTTTCCTCGTAATTATACTAAAGTTGCTTTTAGAATATTTAAATGCAGTGAATTGCGTTTTGCCTAAGATTTACCTTTGACAAAAGGAAGCGGGCTCATACTGTTGTACACTGCCTCCATTGTACCGCTAAACTTGTATTTGGGTTTCCACGCAATTATACGAAAGTTCCTATAAGAACATTTAAATGCTGTGAATTGTGTTTTGCTTAAGAGTTACCTTTGACAAAAGGAAGCGGGCTCATACTGTTGTACACTGCCTCCATTGTACCGCTAAACTTGTATTTGGGTTTCCACGCAATTATACGAAAGTTCCTATAAGAACATTTAAATGCAGTGAATTGTGTTTTGCTTAAGAGTTACCTTTGACAAAAGGAAGCGGGCTCATACTGTTGTACACTGGCTCCATTGTACCGCTAAACTAGTATCTGGGTTTCCTCGTAATTATACTAAAGTTGCTTTTAGAATATTTAAATGCAGTGAATTGCGTTTTGCCTAAGATTTACCTTTGACAGAAGGAAGCGGGCTCATACTGTTGTACACTGGCTCCATTGTACCGCTAAACTAGTATTTGGGTTTCCTCGTAATTATACTAAAGTTGCTTTTAGAACATTTAAATGCAGTGAATTTCGTTTTGCCTAAGATTTACCTTTGACAAAAGGAAGCGGGCTCATACTGTTGTACACTGGCTCCATTGTACCGCTAAACTAGTATTTGGGTTTCCTCGTAATTATACTAAAGTTGCTTTTAGAATATTTAAATGCAGTGAATTGCGTTTTGCCTAAGATTTACCTTTGACAAAAGGAAGCGGGCTCATACTGTTGTACACTGGCTCCATTGTACCGCTAAACTAGTATTTGGGTTTCCTCGTAATTATACTAAAGTTGCTTTTAGAACATTTAAATGCAGTGAATTTCGTTTTGCCTAAGATTTACCTTTGACAAATGGAAGCGGGCTCATACTGTTGTACACTGGCTCCATTGTACCGCTAAACTAGTATTTGGGTTTCCTCGTAATTATACTAAAGTTGCTTTTAGAATATTTAAATGCAGTGAATTGCGTTTTGCTTAAGATTTACCTTTGACAAAAGGAAGCGGGCTCACACTGTTGTACACTGGCTCCATTGTACCGCTAAACTAGTATTTGGGTTTCCTCGTTATTCTAAAAGCAACTTTAGTATAATTACGAGGAAACCCAAATACTAGTTTAGCGGTACAATTTAGCCAGTGTACAACAGTATGAGCCCGCTTCCTTTTGTCAAAGGTAAATCTTAAGCAAAACGCAATTCACTGCATTTAAATATTCTAAAAACAACTTTAGTATAATTACGAGGAAACCCAACTACAACCAAGTATAGAGCAAAAATCTGGCCGATTTTTGGGATAGTTGGGTGGGCCAACCTAGAGTTTTTAAAATTTAAATGTCAAAATGCCCCAACCATAGATCAAAAGCTTAGGTATATCGTGAAAGGCTGTAAATTGGGGTTTGAAATATTCTTATTCAGACTGAATTTGCGAAAGTTGAGGGATCTGAGAAAAAATATATTACCGAATTTTAAGGCGTTCGAGACTTCCGTCACTGAAGCGGTGTTAACTAATTTGAAGAGTACAATAAGTTTTGAATTGCTCTTGAAATTCTACGGTTGATCCTTTTATATATTTGTGGAGTTCGTACATATTGAGGCAGTTAATAGTTTAATGGTTTCTGTTACTCTTATCTTGTCTGGTTAAAAATGAATTGTCAAAGCTTGACTTTGACAGTGACAGTGTGATTAATGATAATTGATACGTTACAAATTCGGATTTGATTGTTGATTTAAGATTGGATAGTTTGCAATAACATTCTGTAATCTGAGGAGGAATAGACTCTCTTGAATCCGTGGATTCTTGTCAATATTAAAATACTCCAGATATTGGAGTCAAGGCTTGTCTGGAAACCGAAACTATTTCAAGAACTGCAAACAGATTTCGTCAAACTTATTTGCATTCCAAAATTAGATTCATTGATTCGGATTCGGATACTTGAAACATCAATCTTGAAGCATTAGTGTCTCAGTCCGATGAGGCAACTGTTAGATGATAAGCTGATTCAAACATGTATTTAAAGCAGATTTAATGATCAATCTTTGTCTGAAATCAAGTTAAATTAGGTAAAGTACGTGGTATTTTATATATCAGCTCTCCCAAGGTCAGTATCATATATTTGACAAAACTCCAGACGTTTAACTGATGTTTACCCTTCACAAACAATTTTTGTTCTATTTTGCATATAAATTATGTTAACATTATACCTCATTTAACTTTCAAATCATCATTTTCTTGTGTTTTCCGAGCTAAACCACACCGGATTAAGCTAGTCACTAAATATCAATGATATTGATATTTTACCAGATGATTTGACTGATATTATTGCAAAACCCTGGACGACCATCCAAGTTTTGAACAAATGATGGTTTTTAATTACTTATTATAGTATTGTTGTTGAAGACGTAAACGAACGGCATTAAAGAATGAAGCATTGTTAAGACGGCAATGCAAAGTCATTTGTTACTATGTCTTCTCTAACATTGGGTTTTAATTTATTCCTGTTACTCATTTCGCTTGTATCAAATACTAAATGTTTGTCCGTTTCGAATTTTTTCAAAAGTTCATCAGATTTTGGAACTCATCCGGATGCTCATCTGTCCACCGTAAATTAATTTACCTTAAATTTAACGTTAACGATCCGCAAAAAAAAACTTTTCTGATTTTGAGCAAAAAACTTCGAATTCAAATTCAAAGCCTCAGCTAGTCAAGAAATACGGCTATCCGGTTGAAACCCATTATATTAGCACGGAAGATGGACACAATCTAACGGTTTTTCGTATTCCTCATGGATTACGTAACCGGGCTGGAACCAAAGGTCCAGTATTTCTTCAACATGGAATTATCTCGTCTTCCAACGACTGGCTTGTCAATCTGCCTAAAAATACCCTTCGTGAGTTCGTGAATATTTCATCAATATTTTACTCTCTAATAAACTTCGTTGAATTCTAATTTAAAAGCAGTTGGGGTTTTATTCCTCTTAATTTTCTTTGAGCAAGGCTTCTATTTGAGATTCAATTCGTGTTGTCTAAAAGAATCCTGGTTTTCTAAGATATAAAATATAAATTAATTTTACAGCCTACCTCTTGGCTGATGAAGGGTATGACGTTTTCATTGGCAATGCCAGGGGCAATAGTTACTCATCCAGCAATGTTAACAGACTAAACCCAAAGGAGGATGAGTATTGGAATTTTAGGTTCGAAATCTTATTTTTTGTCTTAAAATTTAGTGCGGTTATATAGGTATTTAAATTTTAAAAAAACGGAAAATGAGGCTAGTTATATCATTTGAATAAATGACCTTTTAAAGTCGGTTAAACTGCATTTACAAACGGCAGCAAGGCAGTTGTTTTTGTTTTCTGAGGTTTGAATTGGGTTGTTTTGTTTTTGTTTTAGTTGGCACGAAATGGGATTTTACGACCTTCCGGCTGTAATTGACTTCATCTTGAAGACTACAGGGAGCGACGGGTTGTTCTACATTGGTCATAGTATGGGTCAGTTCAAAGCTTAATTACAACCAATTAATCACACAAATTGTGCTTTAATTTGTTTCTGTTTTTTTTTTGCAAATCACAGGTGGGACCATGTTTTTTGTCGCTATGTCCGAGCGCCCTGAATACAACCAAAAGATTAAGGGGATGTTCGGCCTTGCACCCGGTGTTTTCTTTGGAAACACCAAATCGCTTATGATAAAGGCGTTGGGACTGTCACCTTTTGTATAAAACGATATGAAATATTTTCAAATGACAAGAGAGGATATTAAGTCTTAGAAATTTATTGTGAGAAATTAAAAAAATTCTTTGATTGCAGCCGATTCAAACGTTCCTGGGTCAAGGACAATTAAATCCGTTACAAGTCGTGGATTTTGTACATATGTTCAGGCCGACATTTTGTGGCGGAAAAATGGGAGCAATGGGCTGTAGTAATTTGATGTATCAATTTGGAGGTTTTAATCCGGAACAAATCGATAGTGTGAGCTATATTTGATCTGATTTCTGTTTTTTTAGGATAATTTCTCAATATTATATTAATTTAATCAACAGGTTCAGCTTTCCAATATAGTGGAACATGGTCCTTCAAACGCATCAGTACGAACCCTTGCGCACTGCATTCAGCTAACTAAGAAGCCAGGACAGTTCACTCAATACGATTGGGGCAATATGAGAAATATAAACTTGTACAATTCAAGTGTTCCTCCTTCATACAATCTAAGTCGAGTTACTGCACCCGTGTACATTTATTGGGCAGAAGCCGATACACTTGTTGACCCCCAGGTACATTATTCACTAAAAATAAAGATAAAAGGTGAAGTTGATTTAATTTTAATTTAACTCAGCTTAATTCAAATGTAGAATAACATACCGGGGTTTTGTTTTTAAGGATGTGGCTCTTCTAAAAGCAGCTCTATGGAATGTTAAGCTATTTACAAAAATTAATGTACCCAATTTCAACCACTTTGATTTTATGTACGGAAAAGATGCGAGAACCGCCGTTTATGATGATGTCATATCAAACATGAATAAAATTTCTGTTGGCGAATAAATTTTAAAATAAATATGTTTTATAGCCATTTATATTATTGAGACTATAGATAAAATCATGCAATCCAAGCCAGTAGCATCTATGGATCTACATTAAAGTTTGAAACCTCAAAATTGTGGAGAAATAAAAATATTAGGTAATTGTCAGTAACGTAGAATATAGTTTCAATTTAATACCTAATATCCTTAAAAAATTACAAAATGGTTGATAGTATCTTTATGTTTAAATGCAAGAATTCAATGAAAAATGCATAGATGGAACAATTTTTTTTATTCTGATCCAGTTCAAAAAATATACTAATTTATGAATGAGTCCCTGCCCTCTGTCTTAATGAGATTAATAATTTTATATCAAATTTTTTAGGTAGGATTGGTTAGACAAAATACTGAGAATTCTTTTGTAGTAACAAAAAGAGGAACCACATTAAAATTTAAAATAATTTAAGAGACAACATTCTTCCCGTCGGTAAAGTGGGTTGCACAAAGCCATTCTAATATTTAGAGAAGCTTTGAAAAAGTATTGCTTTATACTCGAAATTGTATTTAAATACAATGTAAAGTTTATTCCTTATAAAGATTTATAACTTGCGGAATGAATACGAACAAGCTTCACAAACTATTGGGCAGGGGCTCAAATTGTTTTACGGAATAGAAGCGATTATTCCAACAAATCTGTTCAAACCCATCAAAGCCATTTTAACTCAATTTCCAATGTTTATCTCAAAATCGGTTCCAGTTCCTTTGAGTTTTAAATAAAAATTCGAAATCTGCATAAAATTACCGAAAAAATGGTAGATTAAATTTACGATTTGAAATGTTGATATTGATTATATACTGTTTTATATTGTAATATGATCGGTTTTACAATTAGATTTGCGTTAGCTTTTTAAAAAAATTTTTAGTTAGGTGGGTATAGATTTTGCAATATTTCCTTGAGAAATCCTTCGGCGAAATAAGGATGACTTAATTGCGATAGAAAAACTATTCTTTGACATTCGGTATCATTCGATCTTTCGGATTCGTCCAATCAAAACCATTAATTTGTTCTTTTTGTTTTGACTTTGATATTTTGTATTATCGCTAAAATCCTCCAGCAGCTCAAAATGTCCGTTGAAATGACATGGAAATGGTTTGGCTTACATGCTAAATGCTTCCCGTATTTCTGGACGTTTCCCGTCGAATTTAATGTTGAAAAACAAAACCTGGTTTACCATGAAAAGAAACGGGACCTCTTGCTTTTCCTCGTTGTGAACGTAGTTGTCGTATTCTTTGGACACTTTGTCGCGACATTTCTTATTCTTTTCAGAGATGTATTTCAGACGGAAAGCTCCTTGACTTTCCTCAACTACTTGAATCTAACGTGCATCAACCAGATGTACTTATTAAAGAGGTGAAACCTCTTTATTAAAAACGTTTTGTGTCCGTCCGTCCGTCCGTCCGTCCGTCCGTCCGTCCGTCCGTCCGACCGTCCGTCCGTCCGCATGCCCGACGATAACTCGCGAACGGTTTAACTTTTTCGAATTTTTCTTTCGGATATATGCTTCTACTATGCATACGCAGGGGGAGTTCGAAGTTGGGCGAAATCGACCACACCCCCTGGGTTTTGCCCATCTACCCCAATACTAAAAAAACCACCACCGTGTATACACTACATAGTACTAAATTATACCTATAGATTATATGCTATATATGCTTCCTGTCATATTAAAAATATAAGAATATTCATATATCGTGTACAAATGTACCCATATATGGGATCACCCCGACTCACCCCGGGGCGCGCCCCGGGGCGCAATTTGGGGCGAATCGAGATTCCAACGCTATATTGTAGCCAAGAACAGGGGAAGCTTATATACGTATACGAGATCACCCCTACTCACCCCGGGGCGCGCCCTGGGGCGCAATTTGGGGCGAATTGAGATTCCAACGCTATATTGTAGCCAAGTACCGGGGAAGCTTATATACGTATACGAGATCACCCCTACTCACCCCGGGGGCGCGCCCCGGGGCGCAATTTGGGGCGATTTGAGATTCCAACGCTATATTGTAGCCAAGTACTGGGGAAGCTTATATACGTATACGAGATCACCCCTACTCACCCCGGGGCGCGCCCTGGGGCGCAATTTGGGGCGAATTGAGATTCCAACGCTATATTGTAGCCAAGTACCGGGGAAGCTTATATACGTATACGAGATCACCCCTACTCACCCCGGGGCACGCTCCGGGGCCCAATTTGGGGCGATTTGAGATTCCAACGCTATATTGTAGCCAAGTACCGGGGAAGCTTATATACGTATACGAGATCACCCCTACTCACCCCGGGGCGCGCCCTGGGGCGCAATTTGGGGCGAATTGAGATTCCAACGCTATATTGTAGCCAAGTACCGGGGAAGCTTATATACGTATACGAGATCACCCCTACTCACCCCGGGGCACGCCCCGGGGCGCAATTTGGGGCGAATTGAGATTCCAGCTCTACATTGTAGCCAAGTACTGTGGAAGCTAATATACGTATACGAGATCACCCCTACTCACCCCGGGGCACGCCCCGGGGCGCAATTTGGGGCGAATTGAGATTCCAACGCTATATTGTAGCCAAGAACTGGGGAAGCTTATATACGTATACGAGATCACATCTACTCACCCCGGGGCGCAATTTGGGGCGAATTGAGATTCCAGCTCTATATTGTAGCCAAGTACTGTGGAAGCTAATATACGTATACGAGATCACATCTACTCACCCCGGGGCGCAATTTGGGGCGAATTGAGATTCCAGCTCTATATTGTAGCCAAGTACTGTGGAAGCTAATATACGTATACGAGATCACCCCTACTCACCACGGGGCACGCCCCGGGGCGCAATTTGGGGCGATTTGAGATTCCAACGCTTTATTGTAGCCAAGTACTGTGGAAGCTAATATACGTATACGAGATCACCCCTACTCACCCCGAGGCGCGCCCCTTGGCGCAATTTGGGGCGAATTGAGATTCCAGCTCTACATTGTAGCCAAGTACTGTGGAAGCTAATATACGTATACGAGATCACCCCTACTCACCCCGGGGCGCGCCCCTTGGCGCAATTTGGGGCGAATTGAGATTCCAACTCTATATTGTACAACTGAAAGCTAACGTGTACAACTTAAAGCTAACGTGTAAAACTTGACTTTAACGGGTACAACTTCAAGTTAACGTGTACAACTTGAAGTTAACGTGTACGCCTTGAATTGAACGTGTAGAACTTGAAGTTAACGTATGCAAAGTTAACAAGTTAACGTGTACAAAGTTAACAAGTTAACGTTTGCAAAGTTAATAAGTTAACGTGTACAAAGTTAACAAGTTACTGTGTACAAAGTTAACGTGTACAAAGTTGTACAACGTGTACAAAGTTAACGTGTACAACGTGAAGTTAAAGTTGGTGTAAATGTTAAGTGTTTCGGATGGGTTTCACCTCTTTGCTTATGTGCGTTTGCAACGGTTTATTCACTTGTATTGCATCTTATGCCTTGTACAAGTATGGAAGCCAAGTGGAAATCGGGATGGCGAACATACGACATATGGTCCTAGAGTTGAGATCAAGTAAGATATTTGACAATTAAACCAATAAATGTAATTAATTAATTAAATTCTAATTCATGTAAATTAGCAACTACAAAATAAAGTATATTTTCCAGTTGGAAATATAAATTTCTCGAATATTGAATTGCAGAAATATAAACGAAAACAAAAGTACAAAATGTTATCCTCGTGTATCTCGTGCACTGCCACGAGTGTATCAGAATTCATATTTCGTTCAAGTGGAAGGGTTGTCTCAAGTTCTTCAAAATGGCCCATGTAGTTATACTCTATGATTGGGGAAATCTAAGATTTTCATTATATAACGTATAAATAGCTTAAAACATAAATTCACATGAGACATTTATAAAATCAGCTCATACACGATGCATTAGTTCAGTGGTGGGACAATTTAAAATTTATTGCTGGTTTAAATTTAGATATCGGAGCTTTGGAGCCAAAGCCTGGAATTCGTGCCCTATTAGCTTTTAACAGTGTTCGAGGGATCATACTGGACCTGGCAACGATAGTTTACATCGTTCCATTTTGCGCATGCCTCCTCAATCAAGACCCACTCTATTTCATAATTCCCACCTCCTCCTACAGCATCATTAACCTCTTGGCTCTCGTTTTCAGATGCGGATTTCAATTCCTCGGTAGCATCGAAGTATGTCGCGTTTACGCCCTCATCTTCACGTTCTTCATTGGAACGGTTGGGATCATCACCGAAACTTTGGACTTGATTCGACAACGCCGTACTCTGTTCATTTCACCCCGTAAATTTGAGCAGTACTTAAGTTACTATTCGCGGTTGCAAATAATAGTCAGACTGTTTTCGGGGGTTCAAGGTCAGGTCATGTCAACTCTTATGGGAACTGGAGCAATGCTGTCTATCGGAGTCAACGTTGCTAGTTTGCGAATGCATTCCGTCATTCCAATGCCGTATTTTTTGACATTTCCTGTCGTCGCGGGAATTATCTTGATCGTTATTTCTCAGACGCTTCCGGCTGGAACGAAATGCTTCGATTTGTCGACGGAAATTCTAAAGAGATTGAAGATCCATGCTGGAGGGAAGAGGCTGTATTTGGTTCATTCGAAGCAAATTCGGTCTCAGATCCCGGTGTCCTGGCACTCGAATGTCATGGGTTATAATTTGTTTAATCTGAAGAATAGTACCAAGAGCACGTACTACTATGATGTCATTCTGAATTACACGACCAGCTTGCTTTTGTATGTTCCGCAAAGTTCTATCAACTCACTGGCTTTGAAGTATAGTTTTAGTGGGGTTTAACAGTTCCTGGATTTTTTCATTCATGTAACATAAGTAAGCAATCTGAGTCTTTTACATGGTTAAAGGGTGATCGTGTTTTCAACACACAATTAATATTAGGGCAAAATTTAATAAAAATGTAAGATTTTCTATTGGTTTAAATTATCAAATCCTAACCACAAAATTATGGTTCTGTTTATTTCTCACATATTATATTTTTTCAATAAACTAAGCAATTTTTTGAAATATTTTTTTAATACCATTCATTCTACCAAATGCGGCGTTCGGATGTTTTTTATTTTTTACTTATTTTAGATATATAAAGTGCCATTTTGAACATTATAATGCCAAAGGTACTTTGTATAACTAAAACTACATTTTGCTTCGCGTAACATTTTTCGTTTCCTATTGTAGTTTGTAGTGCAACTTTTCTTCATTGCTTAC
Organism: Desoria tigrina; assembly: GCA_906901685.1. NCBI lineage: Eukaryota > Metazoa > Arthropoda > Collembola > Entomobryomorpha > Isotomidae > Desoria > Desoria tigrina. The sequence goes on from CAJQTU010000108.1 coordinate 75,621, forward strand.
AAATAACAAAAGCAACTTTTAAGAATAATTTTACTAACAGTGAAATCTATTCAACTTCATCGAGTTTTTGAAAACTTGAATGCACTAGGGCCAAACAATCAGAGGAATTGTAAATTCATATTATCATTCAAAGACGATGAATACCATAATAATTTCATCAATTATGTCCTATCAGTTCTGCCCCATTATAAAGCACACGTAAAAGACGATAGGATGTAGCCTTCAATTTTGTTCTAAAATACAAAGTAATAATATCCTATCTTTAACCTTCTTTAACCATTTAATATTTGACTGGTCAAGCTCTTTAAGCGCCGCAATGCCGTCATTCGGGTGCAAATCTGTATTTTTAACGATTTTATTACAGATCGGAATATTGGTCGCGGCAATAGAAGAAGTTTTCAAATCTTTTGGAGATTGTGGCTGGCACTTTAAATTAACATCCAAACGACTAGAATCCAGTACGGTTTTGGAAAGTCTCATAAATAATAAAATCTACACCGCGACAACAGTGTTCACTTCTGATTCATACCTACTACAGGCTGAACCAGACAAGAAATTTTTCGACACTTGTATAGTCAATATAATAATCGAAAGCCGTAACTTAGCGAATTCGTTTGTATTCGAATCATTACATAGGCTAATAATTAAAAACAGGAATTCGGATCTATCACCGAGTCAGTCAGTTTTTGTTGTAATCGCAGAAATGAATGTCAGTTTTCTTTCAATATCGCGGTTTGATTTTCGAATATTCTCAGCCTCTCTATATATAATTTCCTCAGAAAATTTCAGCTGGCTGCAGTTCAGACCTTATGAAAATAGTTGGCATTACACCAAGCAGCCTAGCCAGATTACTGGAAATCAAAATTCATTTTGTCAGCGCTATAGCAAAAATCAGAGTATTTTTCTTGTTGGCGAAAAATCAAACCGCGCATGCGCAAACAGTATATCGCTCAAAAACTCACGTGATCAATATTTATTAAACGGTGACTGCACTGAAAGTGATATAATTATGAACATGCTGGCAACGGAGTTAAACCTGGAACTTGTACAGCAACTTAAGCGCCTAAAAGCCGATGTGCAATGGATGTCGTATAAAAACGTCGCAATTGGTGTTGGTAATACTGGCATCAGCGTCCGTTTTCTTGGGATGTACAGCGGCCGATTTATTTACTGCCTTCCCAGAATCAGTACGGACAAATTATCGGTGGGGGCCTGGCTATCCCCATTTCAAACAGAAGTCTGGATTATGTTTGCTTTATTGGCACTGATTTTTACATTTTACTTGTTGTTTGAAAATGGAATCTGGAGCTGGAAATTCCTTATAAGGAGTGTGCTGACAACGTTAAGCATCATATTTGGACAAGGAGAACATTTGAAGAAAGCAACGACGATAATTGCAATTATTTCATTAGCATTTTTCCTCCTAGCGTCAGTGTACAGCGAATTACTGGTAGCCGAATTAATTGTTCCGACTCCAGTTGCCCCAATCAGAGACCTTGTTGAACTAATCGGTCAGCACTACAAACTTCTACTGGTGAAACATGACGGAACCGGATTGCATCCATTGTATTTGATGCAAATTGAGTTCCAACGTCATAAACTACCTAATAATCAGCTACTAGAAAGCACCCACACCATTCGAGACCCTCAACTTGAGATAATTGCGTCCTATTTGAGCGGGAAAGATCAAAAGTATGCGTTTTATGACCCAAATGGAGGTGAGTCAGAGTCTGCGCTTTATGCAATTCAAGCTCAACTCCCAACTCAAAATTGCTACAGAGTTAAGGAAGGATTAGCTTCGATGCCATACTTTAGTAAATTCGTAACACATTTGAAGGATTGTTTAATCAGACGGTTGGATCAATGGGTTGAGACGGGTATTTTCGATCGGATTCGAAAGTGGGAAGCATTTCGAGTGCTTATTAGGAAACTAAAACGAGAGCGAAATTCAGTCGAAGTTATCAGAGAACCGGAAATCGACATTCAAAATCTGGCTCCCTTCTTCAATGTCCTCGGACTTTTAGTTGTATTTGCTACAGCAGTTTTTATTTTCGAAATCTGGGTTCGCATTGGGTTTCTGTACCTAAAAACTTTGATACACTGTATAAATGTTTTGCTATTCCGTGTTACTCATTTCTTAGCGCTAATCAAGGCTATTCAAGCGAAATTATTTGCATCATTCATAGCAAAAATCTTGTAATTCAATTAACAACACTGTTGACGTGCATTCAGTGATATAACATTCATAAGTCAGGATGATTCAAACAAAGTATTTGGAAATATTTAATAAAAACGGTATAATAAATGACGTTCGTCCATATGGACGACGAGTTTAAAACTTTAAATAATATCATTTACAGATCGAAATTATTCATAAATGCCAGTAATTGGTTTTCAAGGGTACCGGAAATACATTATATCCTTCAGCTTTAAACAAAACAGGAGGTTCATAAAAGGCCTAATTTGAACCATTTAATTGCCGGATATCTTATATTATATATATATCTTATATTAACTACCAGTTACTTGTATTGAACGGTTAGGTTGTCGGCTGCTATATTATTGAAACGTCTGGAATTTTAATTGAAGTAGTTTCCGTTGCGAATGGCAATTCTTTTAAGACAACACCGTATCAATACTAACAATGTCAAATTTTTTATCTAACCAATGCGTCCAAGTTCCAATATCTTTCCAGTTTTGATTGTTCGTTAGGCGAGATTGTGAGAAAATCCAACATTTTCATTTGAATTTTTGGACGTGGAATTGATATAATCTAAAATTACTTTTAAAAAGTTACTAGAAATTGGAATTTATTGTCAATATTAATATTCAAATCATATTTCCGATTTAACAATAGGAGCTAAATAATCTACCAATAATTTACTCTCAAAATGAACCAGGAAAAATATTTGGGCATTCTTATGGAGTTATTTTTCTACTGCATATGCCCGACTGTAGGTGCACACTTTTCAGAGGAGGTGTCGAAAATCGTGGATGGCATAACTAATTGCCATGTTAACATTATAATCAAAGCCTCCAACGTATTCCCAATCCATAAAACCCCTACAACAATACTGCGGCTAAATCAGACATCCATTAATCATGCCGTTGGGTCAAAGGATAATTCGAAGTGGAGGGCCGACCCCAACCGACACAATGTTAATTTAAATCCACTTCAAACAAAGGGTATCAATTGTGTCTATCATTTCGTCAATTTGGAATCCGACGACTTTGCGGTTCGGAATGTTCAAGAAAAGGTCACCTTCTTATTCTGGCATGTCTTAAAGCAAATCCGATTTTTCTTCAAGTTAGGCTCCGTTTCTGACCTTGCTCCTCGAGAGGTCTATATCCTTTACTTAACATCCCAAAAGATAAGTCAACGCGATAAGGTACTCTTACTACATTTTCAGAAGCAATTGACGATTCGAAACGTCAACATCGCAATCCGATCAAAAACCGATCCTGTTGGTTCTTATTTGTGCCAGTACTGTCTGACACCAAGCATAATTCCAATGAAAAAGCACCTCCAGGCAAACGTTATAGCGTTCAAGAATTTTTCAGATTTGTATTCTCCGAAGAAATGGAAACTCTTCTCCATTTACTTAGACGCAGATCAGTTCTTCCCATCGAAAAATGAAATTTTGGATAAGCAAAAGGCCTTGAATCCATTCAGATTGGACAGGGACACTGCGTCAAAGCGAAACTTCTACTATTTCATTGTTGCACTCCTCTTGGATCCAGGAAACATGAGTTTAGACGAAACACGGAATCCACACCCAGAAAGTACTAACGGACGCTTCATTCGACCGACGATCCTCATGGACGAGGAAATGTCAAGTTCCAGCAAAAATCGACAAGTGGATATGCCAGATTTAACTAATGTCAATGACATACTCGACGATATGATCGGGACTGCAACGGAGGGCTATAATTTCCTGACCTGTTACGCTGAACCCGCTCTCACATTCGCCATATATTTTCAGCCATTTCAAACCAACTTGTGGATTACATTAGCTGCGGTTATTCCAACTTTGGCGCTACTGACACACGTCTACAATCGACATTTGGGTGTCATTTCCAAAAATTACAACGCAGTAGTGATGATGTTTTGCAGCATGCTGGAGACAGGTTATGGCATCCCGGCGACCTTAGAACGGAAGTTCGTATTCCGAATCGTAATCGGACTCTGGTGGCTCCTCTCCGTCATCTTTACAAACGGATACAAAGGACTCATGATCAACAGCTTGACCGCTCCACTCCCCAACGCCGTTCTCGAACACTTCGACAACCTGACTTGGTCCAACTACACTTGCGGTCCAATCGATGTCGATTGCCAATTGTTCTGGGCAAACCAAAGTCCGGAACATCAAGAACCCGGTGACTTTAGAATTTTCTCCGGAATCACTGATATGCTGGGTAGTCAAACCCCTTATCGCGGCTATGGAGACTATTCGATATGGTTTCGGTTTCATTACATGATGTATTTTGTAAGAACTGGACTCAACATAATGTATGATTCCGACGGGGGCTTTAGGATCCCGAAATTTGAGCCAAATCACAGAGTTCCTCAAGAGGACTTTACCTTGCTCCGGTTGGCAAATACTGTCACTGTTCCGTTTCCGCGGAGGTGGACAAAGGAACCGATTTTGCCATTTGCTTCCGCAGTTGAGGAAGAAATCGTGGATTGTGATAAGACGGCATATGCGGATTTGGAGAGCAGAACCCGTTTCGAATACCAGTATCTATCAAAACATTATCATTGGAAGCAGTTCACTTTGGGACAGGAAGTTCTCTACAAGCAAACGAGGGGGTGGGGCTTTTTCGCCTCCGGAGGTTCAAACATAAAATCGATTTTTAGCTTGATTTTCGAGTCCGGGATTTACCACAAATTGGAAGAGTATTTTGTCCATTCGGAAAACTCTTATCGACTCAAGTATACCCAAAACGAGATGAGCATTTTGTACGAACCTGTTAAAGCAACCCGATTGACTGATGGCATTCAAACCATCTTTTTCATTACGTTGTTTTGTGTTTCTATCATATTTTTGGAATTCGTTGTCGAGGCATTGCATCAAACCTGTTATTTTAAATTCGGAGCGATCTGTTCGGAATTGGGGATTGTTCTACCTCAGTATAATACCAATACTATGAAATAGAAGTATGTTGGTAGAATTACAAAGTAACTTTTAAATTAAACCTTTAATACGAGGTAACATTATCTTGTACAACTTGTGAAATGAAAAAAAAATGCAACAGAATCAACAGCTCCGGACGTTAAGGACCTGCAAAAAATGTCAAGAATGTGCAATGTTGTGCTGTAGATTCAAAGATTGTGGATAATCTTTAATGTAATCTTTCAGGTCAAATCAGTCAAATGTGTGGTATAAAATCGTTTATTATAAAAAAACGTGTACGTACATTTAAAATCCTCTGCTGGTGATTGGTTTTTTGACATTTAAAAACCTTACGACTTCCGACGCTTAAAATTTATTATTAGTCGTATTTGTAAAATTGAAAAAAAAATCTAATTTGAGTATAAACCATATTCTGTGTTTAGCCAATTCGTAAACGATCAGGACTTAATGCATATAATTTGTAACTACGTGTATTTTTTATGCTAGTAATTGTACCATATTGGCTGTCTTCAAACAAACCACTTATATGCCCATTTAAAACCCATGGTTAAGTGAAGGAAAAAGATTTTGAGGTACTTTGCATAAGTTAGATTGGGAAATTAGATAGTTAGATTAAGACTCTGGAAAACTTTTCAAGGGAAAAAGGTTGCTTTTTTCGGCTGAGTAATGAAATTATGTCTTTTATGAGAACTCAACCTATTTTATGCGATTTTCCATTTTATTTATGACAAAAACCATTATTATTTTGACAAATTCCTATTATGTCGATTTCCTTCATATATTATGTAATTTTCCATATTTATTATGTCAGTTAAATGGCAGCCATTTTAATTATATTAAATGCCATTTTGAACGCTTAAGCGCCAAAGGTAAATTACTGTACTTTGTATAACTAAAACAACATTTTGCTTTGGGTTAACATTTTTCGTTTCTTATTGTAGTGCTACTTTCCTTTATTGCTTACAAATAACAAAAGCAACTTTTAAGAATAACATATAGATCTTTTCAAATTCATCGAGTTCAAACCTTGAATGCACTATCCATTATAAAATCCATAATCAGGTGGATTTGAGGGGCCAAACAATCCTAGGAATTGTGAATTCATATAATTCAAAGACGATTCAATACCATAATATTTCATCAATTATGTCCTATCAGTGTAGCAAATTCCATTATAAAGTAGATATGAAAGTAAATAAGTTACAATTCCATCGTGGCATCAAATTTTTGTCTAGAATACATAATAATATCCTATTCGCAACATACTTATGCCATTTAATATTTGACTGGTCGAGCTTTTTGAGCGCAGAAATGCCGTCATTCAGGTGTAAATCTGTATTTTTAACGATTTTATTGCAGATCGGATTATTGGTCGCGGAAATAGAAGAAGTTTTCAAATGTTTTGGAAATTGTGGCTGGCACTTTAAATTAACATCCAAACGACTAGAATCCAGTACGGTTTTGGAAAGTATCATAAATAATAAAATCTACACCGCGACAACAGTGTTCAATTCTGATTCATTCCTACCTACTACAGGCTGAACCAGACAAGAAATTTTTCGACACTTGTATAATCAATATAATAATCGAAAGCAGTAACTTAGCGAATTCGTATGTATTCGAATCACTGCACAGATTAATAATTAAAAACAGGAACTCCTATCTATCACCGAATCAGTCATTTTTGTTGTAATCGCAGCAATGAACATCGGTTTTCTTTCAAAATCGAAGTTTGATTTTAGAATATTTTCAGCCTCTCTTTATATAATTTCTTCGGAAAATTTCAGCTGGCTGCAGTTCAGACCTTATGAAAATAGTTGGTATTACGCCAAACAGCCTAGCCGTATTAAAGAAAATCGAAATTCATTTTGTCAGCGCTGTAGCAAAAATCAGAGTATTTGTCTTGTTTTATTTTACGAAAAATCAAACCGCGCATGCGCCAACAGTATATCGCTCAAAAACTTACGTGATCAATATTTATTAAACAGTGACTGCACTTAAAGTGATATAATTATGAATATGTTTTCAACGGAGTTAAACCTGGAACTTGTACACCAACTTAAGCGCCTAAAAGCCGATGTGCAATGGATGTCGTATAAAAACGTCGCAATTGGTGTTCGTTATACTGGCATCAGCATCCGTTTACTTGGGATGTACATCGGCCGATTTATTTATTGCCTCCCTAGAATCAGAACCGAAAAATTATCAGTGGGGGCTTGGCTATCCCCATTTCAAACAGAGGTCTGGATCATGTTTGTTTTATTGGCACTGATTTTTACATTTTACTTGTTGTTTGAAAATGGGATCTGGAGCTGGAAATGCATTATAAACAGTATACTGACGACGTTAAGCATCATATTTGGACAAGGAGAATGTTTGAAGAAAGTAACGACGATAATCGCAATCGTTTCGATAGCATTTTTCTCCTTAGCGTCACTTTACAGCGAATTACTTCTAGCCGAATTAATTGTTCCGACTCAAGTTGCCCCAATCAGAGACCTTGTTGAACTAGTCAATAAAAACTACAAACTTCTACTGGTGAAGTTGAAATTGCTACAGAGTTGGTGAAAGATTAGCTCTGATGTCACACTTTAATAAATTTGTAACACATTTTAGGGATTGCATAGGCCGACGACTAGATTAATGGGTTGAGACGGGTGTTTTCGATCGGATTCGAAAATGGGAAGCATTTGGATTGCTTATTGGGAAACTAAGAAACTAAGACGAGAGCGAAATTCAAGCAGAGTTATCCAACCGGAAATTGACATTCAAAATCTGGCTCCATTCTTTAATTTCATCGGTCTTTTAGTTGTATTTGTTAGAGTAGTTTTTATTTTCGAAATCTGGGTTGGCATTGGGTTCCTATACTTAAAAACCTTGTGTTTAAATGTTTTATTATCCTGTGTTACTCATTTCTTAGCGCAAATTAAGGCTATTCAAGTGAAACTATTTGTATTATAACAAAAATCTTGTAATTCAATTAAAAACACTGTTTACGTGTATTCAGTGATATACAGTGCCTATAGCAATGTCAGGATTCAAAACCTGGCTAGTCTGTATAGTGGTAAGCATTTATTTCTTATTGTTAGTACTGCTGACTTAGCTTCGAAACATTCAGTCGATGAATTGAGATTTGGTGAATTTGACGTCAGCCTAGATTTGAGTAATCAATTCCAGGAAAATTAAAGTATTCTGGGTAACCAGATAAACATTCCCATTATTATCTGATAGGCAAATAGTTATCCTTAATTCCTAAAGTAGAGTGTAGCGGGTTCGCCTGGTCCTCAAATCTAGCCTGAATACACAGAAGAGGTATCCCAGGAGTGGGATTCCTCCAAATATGAGTGATTTCGGAGTATATAGATTGATTTGGCCACGATATTATGGAGTGCCTATTAACCATAGAAAGCCTCCAATGTTAAATTAAGTTCAAAGGGCCTCGAGGCCTCGGGGTAATGTGAAACACTCATATATGGGATACCTCTTCTGTGGCCTCAATAGGGCTACTGTAGGGCCTCCAATGTTAAGTTAAATGGCTGAGACCTTGGACCCACGGGGTAATATGAAATCAATCAATATACACGGGAGCAGGAAATCGCTCATTATATGCCTTCCCTTGTACCTTCCTTGTATAAAGAGCACCTTTGAAATAATAAGTCTGTCACCGCAAGGTTGTGTTCCCCTTGGAGACGTAAGAACCACAAAGCACTACTCGTGCAGTTGGTGTCCCATTGTAACCTACTCCATTTTTAAACAAAGCATTTTAAAACACTTAATAAAATTATATTTTGCAGGACATCCGTCCGAACGGGCAGCGAGTTTAAAATTTACAAACCACACCATTTACAGATCGACTGGTATATTCATAAATGCCAGCAATGGGTCTCCAGGGTACTGGAAATACATTATATCCTTCAGCTTTAAACAAAACAGGAAGTTGGATTTCATAAAAGGGCTAATTTGGACCATTTAATTCCTGGATATCTTATGCAAACTAAACAATACATTTAAAGCTTCCATGTAAAATATTATACAAGTACCAGTTACTTGTATTGAACGGTTGAGTTGTCGGCTGCTGTATTATTAAAACGTCTGGAATTTGAATTTAAGTAGTTTCCGTTGCGACTGACAAGTCTTTTAAGACAGTCCTATATCAATACTAATAATGTCAAATCCATAACGATATTTTATCATAAAAATGCAATGTTGAAAGTGTCCAAGTTCCAATATCTTTCCATCTTTGAGTGTTCGTTAGGCGAGATTGTAAGAAAACCAAAAATTATTTGTTCAATTTTTGGGACTTGGAATTCTGAGAAAGTCACATTAGTTTTAAAAAGTTCCTTGAAATTGGAATTGATTCTCAATATTTTTATTCAGATCATATTTCCGATTTAATAAGCAGCTAAAACTACCATTAATTGATTGTCAAAATGAACCAGGCAAAATATTTGGGCATTCTTATGCCGTTACTTTTCTCCTGTATGTGCCCGATTATAAGTGCATACTCTTTCGAGGAGGTGTCGAAAATCGTGGATGGCATAACTAACTGCCATGTTAACATTATAATCAAAGCCTCCAACGTTTTCCCAATCCATAAAACCCCCACCACAATTCTGCAGCTAAATCGTGCATCCATTAATCAAGCCGTTGGGTTAAGGGATAATTCGAAGTGGAGGGTCGACCCCCACCGACACAATGTCCATTTAAATCCCCTTCAAACAAAGGGTATCAATTGCGTCTACCATTTCATCAATCTGGAATCCGACGAATTTGCGGTTCGGAATGTTCAAGAACGTATCACATTCTCATTCTGGCATGTCCTAAAGCAAATCCGATTTTTCTTCAAATTGGGCTCCGTTTCTGACCTTGCTCCTCGAGAAGTCTACATTCTTTACCTAACATCCCAAAACTTAAGTCAACGCGATCGGGTACGTTTATTACGTTTTCAAAAGCAATTGAGGATAAGAAACGTCAACATCGCAATCCGATCAAAAACTGATCCCAACGGTTCCTATTTGTGCCAGTACTGTCTGACACCAAGCATAATTCCAATGAAAAAGCACCTCCAGGCAAACGTTTTAGCGTTCAAGAACTTTGCGGATTTGTATTCTCCGAAGAAATGGAAGCTCTTCTCCATGTACTTAGACGCGGACGAGGTCATCCCATCGAAAAATGAAATTTTGGATAAGCAGAAGGTCTTGAATCCATTTAGATTGGACAGGGACACAGCGTCAAAGCGAAACTTCTACTATTTCATTGTTGCACTCCTTTTGGATCGAGGAAACATGAGTTTAGATGAAACACGGGATCCGGACACGCGAAGTATTAAAGGACGCTTCATTCGACCAACGATCCTCATGGACGAGGAAATGTCAAGTTCCAGCAAAAAACGACAAGTTGAAATAGCAGATTTAATTAACGTCAACGATATCCTCGACGATATGATAGGGACTGCAACGGAGGGCTATAATTTCCTCACCTGTTACGCTGAACCCGCTCTCACGTTCGCCATCTATCTTCAGCCATTTCAAACCAACTTGTGGATTACATTGGCTGCCGTTATTCCAACTTTGGCGCTATTGGCACACGTCTACAAGCGACATTTGGGTGTCATTTCGAAAAACTACACCGCGGTAGTGATGATGTTTTGCAGCATGTTGGAGGCAGGTTATGACATCCCAGCAACCTTAGACCGGAAGTTCGTATTCCGAATCGTGATTGGACTCTGGTGGCTCCTCTCCGTCATCTTCACAAACGGATACAAGGGACTGATGATCAACAGCTTGACCGCACCGCTCCCAAACTCCGTCATCGAACATTTTGACAACCTGACTTGGTCCAACTATACTTGCGGTCCAATCGATGTCGATTGCCAATGGTTCTGGGCAAAACTAACTCCGAGGGTTCACAAACCAGGAGACTTTCGAATTTTCTCAGGAATTAGTGATATGTTGGGTAGTCAAACCCCTTATCCCGGCTATGGTGACTATATGGTATGGTTTCGGTTTTATAACATGATGTTTTTTGTAAGAACAGGACTCAACATTATGTATGATTCCGACGGGGAATTCCGGATCCCGAAATTTGGGCCAAATCACAGAGTTCCTCAAGAGGACTTTACGTTGCTCCGGTTGGCAAATACTCTGGCTGTTCCGCTTCCGCGGAGGTGGACAAACAAACCGCTTTTGCCATTTGCTTCTGCAGTTGAGCAAGAAATCGTAGCTTGTGGTAAGACGGCGTATGCAGATTTGGAAAGCAGGACCCGTTTCGAATACCAGTATCTATCTACGTACTATCATTGGAAACAGTTCACTTTAGGACAGGAAGTTCTCTACAAGCAAACGAGGGGGTGGGGCTTTTTCGCATCTGGAAGTTCAAAAATCAAATCGGTTTTTAGCTCCATTTTCGAGTCCGGGATTTACCTCAAATTGGAAGAATATTTTGTGTATTCGGAAAACTCCTATCGTCTCAAGCATACCCAAAACCAGATGAGCATTTTGTACGAACCTGTTAAGGCAACCCGATTGACTGATAGCATTCAAACCATATTTTTTATTACGTTGTTTTGTGTTTCTATCATATTTTTGGAATTCGTTGTTGAGGCATTGCACCAGACCTGTTATTTTAAATTCAGAGAGATTTGTTCGGAATTGAGGATTGTTCTACCTCGATTACTTTTGCAATGCAGACAAATATGTCAGACAAAATTTTGTCACAATCTGTTACGTTTTGATACACTTCGACGGGGTAATTGTTGAATGTGTCACCGATTTAGATAAAAGCAACCAGCAGCACAGTATAATACCAATGCTATACTATAAACTAGAAGTACATATCTAACTTGTACGTTGATAGAATTACAAAGTAACTTTTGACTTAAACCTTTAGTTCGAGGAAACATTATCTTGTATAACTTGTGGAATTTTATAGAAATGGAACAAAATCAACAGATCCGGACGTTAAGGACCTGAAAAAATGTCAACAATGTTGTGCTGTAGATTTAAATATTGTGGATAATCTTTAATGTAATCTTTCAGGTCAAAGGTGTAATATAAAATCGTTGCTATTAAAATAAAACGTATACGTACATTTAAACTCGTCGTGAAAAAATACTCTGTTGATTGGTTTTTTGACATTGACAAACCTTAAGTCTACTGACGCTTAAAATGTATTATTGGTCGTATTTGTAAACTGAAAAAAAAATCGAATTTGATTTAAAACCGTATTTTGGGTTTAGCCAATTCGTAATCGAGCAGGACTTAATTTATATAATTTGTAATTTTTTATGCTAGTAATTGTACCATTGGCTGTGGTCAAACAAACCACATATATCATACCCACTTAAAAACATTAAATAGCAATGCATGATGTCTCGACTGTCCCATATAAAAATATGAATAATTCAATAATTTAAAAAACAATATTTGAAGTTTATAAAACTGCAGAAGTTTAAAATCATCCACCGGATCCGAATTCGCTTTTAAACCCAGTAAAACTGAATCACCTTGCATATACGATTTATACATTCGTTAAACATAATCGCGTAATAACGGGTCTACTTAAAATGACATATTGCTATTTTTGACTTATAGGTCAAATTCCTTCGACAGACAAATTTTTATCTTTTAGTGCCTGAGCGTTGGCATTTTTCAACGTAGTGCGATACAAAATGTTGCTGCAATCGTAGTTCCAGCTTATCCCAATGTTAATTGATTAGCTTGCATAACCTGCTTTAAAATGTCCATTGAGATGACTCGGAGCCTGTTTAATTTGCAATCGAGGTGTTTCTCGCCCTTTTGGAAATATCCCGTTGAATTTAGTATTCAATTGCAACGTGTGACTTACACAAACAATATAAAAACACTTGTGCCGTGGTTGTTTGTAAACATCGTCTTGGTATTTGGGGTCAACATCGTTGGTACGGGTGTTGTAATGCTCCGAGACTTGCAGTTAGATCGTTCCGAAAAATCCCTGACCTTATTGAACTACTTAATCCTCGTTGGGTTAAACCAATTGTCGGTATTGACTTGTGTAGTCTCCTTTGTTTGTTTTAATCGTGGTGATGATTTTGCCTTTGCAATCGCAAGTTCTCACACCTTTATACTACAGATTAGAAAAGGTAAGGATCTCGGGATTCGTTTTATAATTTTGGAAGATAACTTGAAAGGGAAATACAAGTGGCATAACCAAAACTGCTTGATTTTTTTTTCGATGTCTTTTTTGGTCCTTAACCCTGGTGGTCCAGGCCGAACTAATTTTAAATTTTAAACAATATTCCCTTATATTTAGATGCTGGCCTTTCACCAATTGGCGGGAAAAAATCAAATGTCCAAATGGCGTACCGTTGTGTTCGAGTGCTGATATTCGTACTAGCCTCAACTCCGTACATTTACACCGTTTGGGTTTGCCTCCTTAACCTGGACCCCCTCTGCTTCCTCATCCCCTCATTTCCGTCGGATGGATCTCTCCGGGTTTTAGTTTTTGGACTCCGCCTGATCTGTTTCTTCGTAGCTAGCGTAGAAGTTGGTCGATCCTACGCTCTAGCTTACGTCTTTTTGGTCGGCGCTATTCAGTTCGGACTCGAGGGTTTAGAGCGGTTGCATCGGGTCCGATTCTTGATGATTTGCGGACGGGTAATTGATCGGCAGCTGATGTTCTACTCAAGACTCCGAATAATTAATATTGTCATCTACAGTATTGTAGGGTTGGTTGGGGCTGCATTGATAGGTACAGCCCTGACCTTGACAGTTTGTATCAATTTTACGTCCTTACGAATGCATTCTGTTATCCCAATGCCTCTATACTTATTTTTTCCTGTGACTTCAATCGTGATTGTCATTGGTTTTGTGGAAACCCTTCCGGTGGCATCCAAGATTTTCGACTCCTCAAAAGGAATGATTCGGAACTGGAGAATTGTAACGATGGCTCGAAAATCGTTTTTGGTGTACAAGAAACAATTGCGGTCCCAACAACCCCTTACTATTTATATTGAGCTGGCAGGATTTAATTTGTTTCAAATCGTTAACTCTACCAAGTCTACTTTCCTCTCCGTTAGTGTACTGTACACGATAAATAGTTTGCTGTCCGTTCCGCAGAGTTGGATCAATTTGTTGGAATTGGGAAGTATTCGTATCGCAATTTGATATGATTAGTTGTGATTTTGGTCAAATAAAAAACATCCAGTGCTTATAGTAATGCGTTAAATAATTTTCTTTATTAAGAGGTGAAACCTCTTAATCAGAAGACTCGATCCGTCCGTCCGTCTGTCCGTCCTCGTCGACGATAACTCGTGAACGGTTGGAGTTTTTCAATTTTTTTTTTCGAATACGTGTTCCATGTGTCTATGCGCAGGGGGAGTTCGAAGTTGGGCGAAATCGACCACACCCCTTGGGGTTTGCCCATCTACCCCAATGTTAAAAAACCACCACCGCATATGCACTATAACGATATTACATGCCCTTATATACAATACCTTCATGCCATACATACATCCAAATCATAGACATATATAAAGAATAGATACAGATCATTGCATCCCGCCCCACTATTACACACGAACACCTTATGGAGCTTGTAAAAACTGGATTTTAGTGATAATACATCGGTTTACTCAATGCTCTACGTGGTAAAACGTGGTAAACTCTAATTCAAACTCTGATTGGGGTACTGCATAACATTCGAATATTAATTTGATATAGTCGGTATTAAAGAAAATATTTGTGATCTGATGATTTTACAATTATAATTGGATATTCAATGATTTTGACATTTTATTGTCAAAAGTGAAAGGTGACGTGTGAAATTCATGGATGGCCCACGTTGTTGTTATAAATGTTCTATCTGTCAAAAAAACACCTGTGACAAACAGATGGCGGGGCAAAACACAAATTATTCTCAGTGCCTTTGTATGCCCCTACACGCACTTCTATTTCATCTATTTACTTCTATGATCCAAATAGAGCCAAATATATGTACATATGTATTATGTTGCTACATTGCACAAACATACGGGATCACCCCACTCGCCCCGGGGCCAGCCCCAAGGGGTAGTTTGGGGCAAAATGAGATTTCAATGTTATATCGTAGCCACCTTCCGTGCAATGCTGTACACACATACGGGACCACCCCCACTATCCCCGGGACGCGCCCAAGAGAGTAATTTGGGGGAAATTAAGTTTCTGATGCTATTACTTGAAGTTAAAGTTTACAACTTGAAGTTATCGTATGCAGTTAACGTACAACGTGAAGTTAACGCGTACAACGTTAGGTTATAACGTTTATGTAAATGTTTCGTGTATCGCAGAGGTTTCGCCTCTTTCGTACGTGCGTTTGCAACGGTTTATTTAAACAACTATAGGTACATTTTTAGTCGTCAAATTCTCAAATTTTTGTCTATATGCGCTGGACTTTTATCGCAGAGAAATGTCAGAGCGGCTAGCGGCTATTCCGCTTATGAGGACACCGAAATGCAACAATAGTTTACATCGTCCCATTCTGCGCATGCCTCCTTAACCAAGACCCGCTCTATTTCATAATTCCCACCTCCTGCTACAGCATCATTAACCTCTTGGCCCTCGTTTTCAGATGTGGATTCCAGTTGCGTTTACGCTCTCATCTTTACGTTCTTCATTGAAACAGTTGGGATCATTATCGAAACTTTGGATTTGATTCGACTACGCCGAACCCTGTTCATTTCACCCCCTAAATTCGAGCAGTACTTAAGTTACTATTCGGGGTTGCAGATAATAGTCAGACTGTTTTCGGGGGTTCAAGGTCAGGTCATGTTAACTATAAGGGGGGCTGGGTCAATGCTGTCTATCGGAGTCAACTTTGCTAGTTTGCGAATGCATTCCGTCATTCCAATGCCGTATTTTTTGACATTTCCTGTCGTCGCGGGAATGATCTTGATCGTTATTTCTTAGACGCTTCCGGCTTGAACGAAAGGCATGGATTTGTCGATATAAATTCTAAGGAGATGGAAGATCCATGCTGGAAGAGGCTGTTTTGGTTCATTCGAACCGAATTCGGTCTCTGATCCCGTTTTCTTGGCATTCGAATGTCATGGGCTATAAATTGTTTAATCTGAAGAATAGTACGAAAAGCAAGTACTACTACGATGCCATTCTGAATGACATGATCAGCTTGCTTTTGTCTGTTCAACAAACTCGATCAACTTACTGGCTTTGAAGTATAGTTTTAGTAGAGTTTAACAGGTCTTGGTTTTTTCTGTGTTTATAATTAACTGTGTAACCAACTATGGTATTGTCATTTACATCTTGTATCAAATAGAGGATGTGCAATGGGGTCAGACACATCTTTTACATTCTCCTAATATTTTAAAATACGTTTTTATATTTTATATTTATAAACATTCCTGATTCAAATATATATCCACTTTGCAAGTTTCAGTCGTATAAAGTTTATACCATTGCACTAGTTTTTATTTGCATCATTATAGTTCTTTTGTATTCACTGGAACCATTGTTGTTTTATTTCTCGTTAGTTCACACATTGAATTAAGTAATCGGTTATAGTCAAAATGTTTTGAACCTGCTACTAAGAAGTTTTTGGGTTTCTGACTATAGTACCCAAAATTTTTATTGCTTACAGATAATAAAAAACTTTAATTTAATGCATTAAATAGTTGGATAAACCGCTTAAAAGTTATGGAATTATATCGAGTTTCCGACAATATGGATTTAATAATAATAGCCATCCGTCGTAATATGAATCCAACTGATACAAGATTAAAAAATTAAAAAATCGTAGCAATATTTCCTGGACGGTCCTCATTATTAATAACTTTTACCTTTCAGTTGGAGAAATTCCATATTTACGAGTACACCTGTAAACCATACAAAAGAAAATAGGATGAAATTCCGTTACGTTGTATAGAATTTTGTCAAAAACAAATCGTTACAAACGCAATTCGTAAAATGGTGAAACCTCACGAATGATGAGGTCAAATATTGTCAACGTGGGGTTCATCTTTTAGTCAACAATCTTACATTTCCCCAACCATTGATTAAAGTCATAGACATAATTCAAAATTACGTGTAGTAGCTTTCTAACGAAGTATCACCCGTGCAGGATGGTAATTAAAAACAAAATGAAATTTGTCGACGGACGGACAGACGGAAAAGTACAGACATTAAAGAGTTTCATTTACAATAGATGAACTCAAAATATATGTCTGCAATTTGGTGTTGCCATTTTACATTTTTTATTGGTCACGTATTGTCGTTCGTTGTCGAAATGTCGTCGTTTTGGATTAAGAAATTTCTAACTTTAACGTTTGTAATTCAGAATGAAATATTGGGTGCGGAACTCAATGAAGCTCTCAAATCCTGTAGGAAATATGTTTGGCACTTTAAATTAACATCCGGGCAACTGGAATCAAAAACGATTCTAGAAAATATCATCACAAATAATAAAATCTACACTACTTGGACAGTGTACAATTCTAACACAAACCTTAAGGTTCCACGATCCAAGAAAGAATTTTATCGCCAGTTGTCTAATCAATATTATAATCGAAAGTGGTAACCTAACGAATTCGGATCTACTTAAGTTATTTCACAGTCAATTAATTCAAAATTTCTACAAATCACAGAGTCAGTCCATTTTTGTTTTAATCGCCGTGTTGGATGTAAATTTTTTATCAATATCGCCGTTTGAATATCGAATACTCTCAGCATTTCTTAACATAGTTTCGTCAGAAAATTTCAGATGGTTGCACTTTAGGCCTTATTCTAATAAATGGTATTCTACAGAGCATCCCAGCCAGTTTAATATTAACAAAAATTCATTTAGTCAGCGTTTTAGCGAAAATAACTGTATTTTTCTTGTTGGAGAACACTCATACCGCACATGTGCAAACCGTAACTCGTACAGAAACAGACGAAATTTTTTGAATGCTGACTGCCCTGAGAGTCATGTGATCATGGAGATGCTGGCAACGGATTTAAATCTGCAGATTCAGTACGAATTCAAGCGCCCAACAGCGGATGTCGTACAAAAATCTGTTGGTGTTCATCGCATGAACAGCAACCTACGTTTTCTAGGGATTTGCAGCTGTCGATTTATTTATTGTGTTTCAAAAATTAGTGCTGAGAAATTAACAGTGGCGGCTTGGCTATCTCCATTTCAAAAAGAGGTCTGGATCATGTTTGGTTTATTAGCCTTGATTTTTACATTTTATTGGTCGTTGTTAGAAACTGGGATTTGGAGCAAGGAATGCATCATTGACAGTATATTTATGGCGTTAAGCATAATATTCGGACAAGGAGAGCGATTGAACAAAGTAACGACAATGATCGCACTCGTTTCAATAGCTCTCTTTCTCCTGGCTTTAGTTTACAGTGAATTGCTGGTAGCCCAATTGACTGTGCCGACTCAGGTTGTCCCAATAAGAAACCTTGTTGAACTAATCGCTACTGGTGAATTCAGGAAGAATCCGACTTCACCCTATGTATTTGATGCAAATTGAGTTCCAACGTCATAAAATACCATATTGTTACGTGTAATTCTTTAACCCAAGAAATGGTTCAGAATCGGGGAAAGGTGTTGTGTATTATAAGTGTAGTTCGAGTTTATTGGGGTAACTTGAAGATTCAAGAATAAGACCTGACAAGAAGCAACTCTCGACTGATGACAATTATTTATGAAATCTGTATTTATAGAACTATTCTAGGTAAGGGCTAATGTTAATTGATAAAAGCATAGTTTGCATTAATTGTCTTAGGCGACATAAGTGGCACGAATAGCCAACGTGGTTATTAAGCTGAGCCAGCATAAAGGTGGTGTGATTTGAGTTTACTTTATATTTATAACTTAATGACATAAAATAATTATGATGATTGCAACTCCGTATCAATATAACCAGCTATTAAAAAGTACTCACACCATTCGAGACCCGCGAATTGAGACAATCGCATCGTATTAGAATTTGAGTGGGAAATTTCAAAAGTATGCGTTTTATGACAAGGATGGAGGTGAGTCAGAGTCTGCGCTTTATGGAATTCAAGCTCAACTCCCAAATCGCGTTTGATGCCATACTTTAGTACATTTGTAACACATTTGAAGGATTATTTAGGCCGGCAGATGGATCAATGGCTCAAGAGGGCTATTTTCGATTGGATACGAAAGTGGAAAGCATTTCGATTATTTATTGAAAAACTGAAGCGAGAGCGAAATTCAATCGAAGTCACCCAAGAACCGGGAATCGACATTAAAAATCTGGCTCCGTTCTTCAATTTCCTTGTCAGTCATTCCAGTTGTCATTTCCGTGTGTCCCGTAATTCTTGTGCCCAGATTACCTCCATCACGGATTACACTAGCCCTCTGAAATTTTGCATAAAATTGTATCACAATCGAACCACGGCACTGCAGAAAACTGGAATGAAATGGCCAACCCGTTTGGAATTGGAATGACCTGAAAAAAGTCGAAACTTTGACATGACCTCAGCATCATGTACCTTAAAATTAAGTCATGAAAATTTGTACAAAAACGTATTCAAGTATATAGATTCGATTTTCGAAAAAATTGCGATGCCCCTCTGCGTCTCTTTGGTCCATCCGCCACACCGATGTATCGGATTGACTGGGCTTTATTGGCTGCTTGGAGTAGTTTTTATTTATGAAATCCGGGTTTGTATTGGGCTCCTATACGTAAAACTTTGTGTTTAAATGTTTTGCTGTTCTGTGTTACTCATTTCTTGATCGTAATTAGGGTTATGCAAGTAAAACTATTTTTTACAATATTAACAATCTTGTAATTAAATTAACAACACCACTGTTTAAGTGCATTAAGTGCATATGTCAGGATTCAAACAAAGCATTTGAAAACGTTTAAAATTATATAATAGATGATGTTTGTCCGAATGGGCAGCGAGTTTAAAAGTTTACACAATACTATAATTACAGATCGAACTGGTATATTCATCGATGTCACTAATGTGGTCTCAAGGGTAGCGGAAATTTAATATATCCTTCAGTTTTAAACAAAACAGAGGAAGTTCCATTCCATTAAAGGGCTAATTTGGACCGTTTAATTCCTGGATATCTACAAACATGTGCCAACTAAACAATACATTAAAACCATGTAAAATAATATGCAATACTACGAGTTAGTTGAATTGAACGGTTAGGTTGTCGGCTGCTATATTATTAAAATGTCTGGAATTTGAATTTAGTTTCCGTTGCTACTGACATGTCTTTTAAGACAATCCCATATCAATACTAATAAAACGTTGTAAACGTTAACGGCAGCTCGCAAAATTAATATATATTTTTGTTCAATAGTACTTGAAATCGTGTTGGTTTAAATATAACAATCAATACTATTAAAAATCAATTATAAAAGATCAAAATATCATAGTTTACATTCACCTAGACGATCGATTCTTAATCCCAAAACTTTAGTAATTGTTCTATGATCAATGGATTTACATCCACAATAATATACTACGAGAAGTTTGAGACGATAAAGATAGTTTCCATAGCAAATATTTGAAGAAACTGTATATTTGAGAATTGTCCTAAACTACATTGAATACAACTGTTTCCCAATGTGTCCATCCACTTTGCTATTTCAACCTGTACAATTTCGTTACAAATTATTTTATTGTTTCACAATTGCAGTTAAAATCAATTTTATCAATTTGTTTAAATCCAAAATACGGATTTTAAATGATAGATTCAATTTTTGGATCAACTTCAACAGTTCATGAAACAATATTATGAAATGTCTCAATTAAGGCTTTTACGAACCTTAGATTGTTGTTTTGCATATAAAATACGTAAATACCTTTAAAATTGGATTATTGTTTCAAAACGTATTGATTTATATATATCATTCCTGTTTCCAGACATGTCGATTTAATTACATATTTAAAGCAATAGAAATTCTTTAAAAAACATTTTATATATAAACCAATACGATTTCCTCGAAAACCATTTTCATGTTGCCCAATTCATATCAAACCTCAAAATTGTTTTAAGTTTGGAAAAGCGGATAAAAACCATATATATAAATTTGGTATTAAAACCAATACAATTATGTTGAAACTTAATTCTGTGTTCGGAATTTGATAAACACTAGCGAATATTATGCTTCCATTTCAAAAAAATTGTCTTGGTTCTAATCCGGCCTGCTTCTAGGCTGTTTAATTTTGTCTTAACTTTGATCCACAAAAAGGCCCGACAGACAGACAGCCAGACAGACGGACAGGTTGACTTCATTAGCTCTAAACCTATTTTCAATAGGCGAGCTAATAATGTCAAATGTATAACTTTTTTTTATCACATCGATGCTTCGAGTTACAATCTCTTTTCAGTTTTGAATGTTGTTTAGACGAGCTTGTGAGAAAATCCAATATTTTTTTGAATTTTTGGGACTTGTAAATTGTAATTCATAGACAGAAATATTTGTTTTAAAAGTTCCTAGAAATTGGAATTGCTTGTAAATATTCATATTCAAATCATATTTCCGATATAAAAAGCAGTTTAACCATCTCTACGATTAATTTGTTGTCAAAATGAACCAGGGAAAATATTTGGGCATTCTTTTCCCGTTGCTTTTTTCCTCTATATGCCCGATAGTAGGTGCATACTCTTCAGAGGAGGTGTCGAAAATCGTAGACGGCATAACCAACTGCCATGTTAACATTATAATCAAAGCCTCCAACGTTTTCCCAATCCATAAAACCCCCACCACAATTCTGCAGCTAAATCGTACATCCGTTAATCAAGCCGTTGGGTCAAGGGATAATTCGAAGTGGAGGGTCGACCCCCACCGACACAATGTCCATTTAAATCCCTTTCAAACAAAGGGTATCAACTGCGTCTACCATTTCATCAATCTCGAATCCGACGAATTTGCGGTTCGGAATGTTCAAGAACGTATCACATTCTCATTCTGGCATGTCCTGAAGCAAATCCGATTTTTCTTCAAGTTGGGCTCCGTTTCTGACCTTGCTCCTCGAGAAGTCTACATCCTATACCTCACATCCCAAAACATAAGTCAACGCGATAGGGTACTTTTATTACGTTTTCAGAAGCAATTGAGGATAAGAAACGTCAACATCGCAATCCGATCAAAAACCGATCCCGATGGTTCCTATTTGTGTCAGTACTGTCAGACGCCAAGCATAATTTCAATAAAAAAGCACCTTCAAGCAAACGTTTCAGCTTTCATGCATTTTGCTGGTTTGCATTCTCCGAAGAAATGGAAACTCTTCTCCATTTACTTCGACGCAGATCAGTTCTTCCCTATAAAAAATGAAATTTTGGATAAGCAGAAGGCCTTGAATCCATTCAGATTGGACAGGGACACGGCTTCAAAGCGAAACTTTTACTATTTCATTGTTGCACTCCTCTTGGATCAAGGAAACATGAGTTTAGACGAAACACGGGATCCAGACCAGCATAGTACTAGAGGACGCTTCATTCGACCAACGATCCTCATGGACGAGGAAATGTCAAGTTCCAGCAAAAAACGGCAAGTTGATATGCCAGATTTAATTAGGGTCAACGATGTCCTCGATGATATGATCGGGACTGCAACGGAGGGCTATAATTTCCTGACCTGTTACGCTGAACCCGCTCTCACATTCGCCATCTATTTTCAGCCATTTCAAACCAACTTGTGGATTACATTGGCTGCGGTTATTCCAACTTTGGCGCTATTGGCACACGTCTACAAGCGACATTTGGGTGTCATTTCGAAAAACTACACCGCGGTAGTGATGATGTTTTGCAGCATGCTGGAGGCAGGTTATGACATCCCAGCAACCTTAGACCGGAAGTTCGTATTCCGAATCGTAATCGGTCTCTGGTGGCTCCTCTCCGTCATCTTCACAAACGGATACAAAGGGCTGATGATCAACAGTTTGACTGCACCGCTCCCAAACTCCGTCATCGAACATTTCGACAACCTGACTTGGTCCAACTACACTTGCGGTCCAATCGATGTCGATTGCCAATGGTTCTGGGCCCAACGAACTCCGAGGGTTCAAAAACCAGGAGACTTTCGAATTTTCTCAGGAATCAGTGATATGTTGGGTAGTCAAACCCCTTATCCCGGCTATGGTGACTATATGGCATGGTTTCGGTTTCATGACATGATGGCTTTTGTAAGAAGAGGACTCAACATTATGTATGATTCCGACGGGGGCTTTCGAATCCCGAAATTTGGGCCAAATCACAGAGTTCCTCACGAGGACTTTACCTTGCTACGGTTGGCACATACTGTGGCTGTTCCGCTTCCGCGGAGGTGGACAAACAAACCGGTTTTGCCATTTGCATCTGCAGTCGAGGAAGAAATCGTGGATTGTGATAAGACGGCATATGCGGATTTGGAGAGCAGAACCCGTTTCGAATACCAGTATCTATCAAAATACTACCATTGGAAGCAGTTCACTTTAGGACAGGAAGTTCTGTACAAGCAAACGAGGGGGTGGGGCTTTTTCGCCTCCGGAGGGTCAAACATAAAATCGGTTTTTAGCACCGTTTTCGAGTCGGGGATTTACCACAAATTGGAAGAGTATTTTGTCTATTCGGAAAACTCCTATCGTCTCAAGTATACCCAAAATCAGATGAGCATTTTGTACGAACCTGTTAAGGCAACTCGATTGACGGATAGCATTCAAACCATCTTTTTTATTACGTTGTTTTGTGTTTCTATCATATTTTTAGAATTCGTTGTCGAGGCATTGCATAGAACTTGTTATCTTAAATTCAGAGAGATCTGTTCGGAATTGAGGATTGTTCTACCTCGATTACTTTTGCAATGTAGACAAATATGTCAGACAAAATTTTGTCACCATGCATAATACCAATACTATAAAATAGAAGTATGTAACTTGCGTGTTGGTAGAATTGCAAAGTAACTTTTAACTTAAACCTTTAGTACGAGGTAACATTATATTATAAACCGGACGTAAGGACCTAAAAAATGTCAACAATGTTTTGCTGTAGATTTAAATATTGTGGATATTCAAAGCTAATGAAGCTTTCCAAAGGTGTATTAAATGTGTTTTTAATAGTATAAAATCGTTTCTATTAAAATAAAACGTACACGTACATTTCACATTTAAAATCGTGGTGGAAGGTGATTTATTTTTTGACATTGACAAACCTTACGACTACTCGCTTTCAATGTATTATTAGTAATTTTGTATTTGTAATCTTATTTTGCAATATTTTGTAATTGCATATATTTGGTAATTACATGTACTTTTTATGCTAGTAATTGTACAATTAGGTGAAGTCAAACAAACCACTTATTTATATTCACTTAAAAATAGTAAATAGTAATGGATGATGTCTCGACTGTCCCTATACTGTCCCATATAAAACTATGAATAATTCAATAATTTAAAACGCAATATATGAAGCTAATAAAACTGTAGAAGTTTCAAACTATACACCGGATCCTAATTTGCTTTTAAATCCAGTAAACGAACTGAATCACCGTGCATAAACGATTTATACATTCGTAAAACATAAATTCGCGTAATAACGGGTCTAATTAAAATGCTATTTTGACTTGTTTGGTCAAATTCCTTGGACCGACGACCGACTCGAGGACAAATTGGACAAATTTTTATCGTTGTGTCTGATTATGAGCGTAGGCATTTTTCAACGTAGTGCGAAACAAAATGTTGCTGCAATCGAAGTTCCAGCTCATCCCAAATTGTATTGATTAGATGGCCTAACCTGTTTTAAAATGTCTATTGAGATGACTCGGAGCCTGTTTAATTTGCAATCGAGGTGCTTCTCACCCTTTTGGAAATATCCCGTTGAATTTGATATTCAATTGCAACGTGTGACTTACACGAACAATATAAAAACACTTTTACCGTGTGGTTGTTTGTAAACATCGTCTTGGTATTTGGGGTCAATGTCGTTGGTACGGGTGTTGTAATGCTCAGAGATTTGCAGTTAGAGCGCTCGGAAAAATCACTGACCTTATTAAACTACTTAATCCTGATTGGAATGAACCAAGTGTCGGTATTGACTTGTGTAGTCTCCTTTGTTTGTTTTAATCGCGGTGATAGGGTTTTATTTCAAAATATTAATACGATGTGTCGCAGAGTATTGTGTAAAAACTGTAAACTAATTAAGAAATTACATACAATGAATTAAAAACTGACCTTGAACCGTCTCACAAAAAAGATCCCTAACCGAAATTATTAAAAATAACTACAAAAATAACTGTATCACAAAATCACAAATACAGAATACAAAAAAAATCACAGAAGAAGTTCACTTAATGTTATCACGAACTCAAAGTAAGAAAATCTCTTCCAGCTCTTTACCGGCTGGAAGAGTACCAAGAATAGAGGCCACATTACCTCTCTGAATAGCGATTCCCAAACGCTGTATCAGAAAAGAGGATGACCTGGGTTCCCCCGTGACTTGGGAAATTCTCTGTCCAATGGAGGAGATAAGGCGAAGTCCATCTAGACCCCAAATACCAATGGTTTCCATTGCGACAGGAACAAAAATATATCGGTCGAGGAGAAAGTCGTACTTTCTCCTCTTTTTTTCCTCCGCCATCTCAGCGGCTGAACCGGATCGGGTGGCAGATTGTGCTACATAGGTTGGGGCAAAAGTATCTACACAAGTGAAATCCCACACTAATGACTTACCCCGAGCCCATGGGATAAGGGTCTGCCCATCGGGCCTTTTGCCGTCCGATCTCGAGCAACCAGCAGGCTCACGAATGCAGGGTACCTCCGCGGAACGGAGAGCCCTTGCAATGACATCGTTAGCAGCCTCATGTCGAGATCGACGTCCTGCACTTCTTTTGCACGAGAGACCATGGTAGCCCCTTGAAGTAACTTCAACCCCACAAAGGCACTTATGAGGTTCACAAATGTCTGCCCCAAGGCGAAGGGCACAAGCGATACGAAATGATTCGTTGGAAAGGTGGGTCCCTAGTTGGGGGGAAGGGAGGGCGTTAAGCCAGTCACCGGCATGAGGTCTCGCTATAGCGAGCAAGCGAGCCTTATCTTCAAGACTCAAAGCCGCCAAGTTAAGGGATTTTATCGTTTGTAGGACCAGGGGCCCTTCCCAGCATTTTTGAATACCCCTCTGTTCAGGGTCAGGAAGGTCACAAAGGGTCAAGGTTGTCCATCTCTCTTCAGCTCTCGCCAAAGAATTTTCGGCGACGAAAATTTCCGGCGGCGCCAGTTGGGAAATCAGGGGCGACACGCTATGAAAGGACGCGATAAAACACGGAAGCGCCGTTTCCATAGCATGCCGGATCCCTAGACCTCCCATTTTCACGGGCAATGACGATTGTAACCAGGCTTCTGGGGACAGATGGCAATTAAGGGCGCCCTCTACCGCCAATTTCAGCACTGCATCGTAGTCTGCAAGAAGGCCCATGTTTTTATACGTTGGGGCACAGCGCAGAAAATATATGAGGCGGGGGGTAGCTATTGACGCCCTCAGAAGGTACAGCGCCGAATGAGCAGTCAGCGTAGCAAGTCGCGCCGAAAAATTCTTGAGGTCGGCGGTTTTTTCGGCTAAAACTTTCTCCATCGCCGAATCTGTTAGCGGGGTTCCAAGAAGTTTAGCTGTCTCAGGGGTGATTAATTGTATCCCGGGGACTAAATTCTCGAATTGCTGCTTTATATTTCGGCGTTCGGCGTCATCCGCGCCGAAAACCGCCAATTCACATTTAGAAGGGTTGAGGGTCAGTCCAACTTCCTGTCCCTTCGAAATAATAGTTTCAAGGTCTTTAAGGGATTTCTCGGGGCTATCTGAGATGGTACCGTCGTCAAGATACCAGACATTTAATTCGGCCTTAAGGGACTCTACAATGGGCTGGACAACGAGGGCAAAAAGGGCGGGGCCTAAAGGGTCACCCTGGTGTACCCCTGAGAGGGAAGGAATAGGAGGTGTAATCGCGGTGATGATTTTGCCTTTGCAATCGCAAGTTCTCACACCTTTATACTACAGATTAGAGAAGGTAAGGGTCTCAGGATTCGTTTTCTAATTTTTTAAAGATAACTTGAAACTGACGTACCCGAAGTGACATAACCAAAACTGGTTGATTTTTTTGTTGATATATTTTTTGGTCGATCGATCTGTAACCCTAGAGGTCAAAGTGGGATGAATTTCAAATTTTTCTGCCTTTTATATTTAGATGCAGGCGTTTCTACGAACGGCGGGAAAAAATCAAATGTCAAGATGGCGTACCACTGTGTTCGAGTGCTGATATTAGTACTGGCCTCAACTCCGTACATTTACGCAGTATGGGTTTGCCTCCTTAACCTGGACCCCCTCTGCTTCCTCATCCCCTCATTTCCGTCGGACGGCCCTCTCCAGGTTTTAGTTTTTGTACTCCGACTGATCTGTTTCTTCGTAGCTAGCGTAGAAATTTGTCGGTCCTACGCTCTAGCTTACGTATTTTTTGTTGGAACCCTTCAATTTGGACTAGAGGGTTTAGAGCGGTTGCAGAGGGTTCGATTCTTGATGATTTGCGGTCGGGTATTTGAAAGGCAGCTGATGTTCTACTCAAGACTCCGAATAATTAACATTGTCATCTACAGTATTGTAGGGTTGGTTGGGGCTGCATTGATGGGTACAGCCCTGATCTTGACAGTTTGTATCAATTTTACGTCCTTACGAATGCATTATGTTATCCCAATGCCTCTATATATTGTTTTTTCCGGTGACTTCAATCGTGATTGTCATTGGTTTTGTGGAAACCCTTCCGGTGGCATCCAAGATTTTCGATTCCTCAAAGGGAATGATTCGGAACTGGAGAATTGTAACGATGGCTCGGAAATCGTTTTTGGTGTACAAGAAACAATTGCGGTCCCAACAACCCCTTGCTAATTATGTTGAGCTGGCAGGATTTAATTTGTTTCAAGTCGTAAACTCTACCAAGTCTACTTTTCTCTCCGTTACTGTACTGTACACGATAAATAGTTTGCTATCCGTTCCGCAGAGTTGGATCAATTTGTTGGAATTGGGAAGTATTCGTATTGCAATTGGGTAGAATTAGGTGTGGGTTTGGTCAAATTAAAATTTGTTTTATTGCGTATGTTAATGCGTTTAATAATTTTCTTTATTTAAACAACTATAGATACATTTGTAGTCGTCGAATTTTCTAATTTTTATCGATATTTGGTGAACTTAATTATTTTTATAAAACCATGCTCGAAGAATTGACCCTTGTGTATCTCCAATAAAAGTACAAATCAACAAATCTATAAAGTAAATGCACTGGAAAAAGAATGAACAAGGCCACTGTTGCAGATGACTCTGTTCCCCTCCAGGATATCGTAATTACAACGAATAGAACTGTCAGTAGGGACTCACCTATATCTAATCCGTTCCTGAGGAACGGTATGCCGTTCCCCTAGAGGCACGGAATACCGTTCCCCAGGAGTGGGTAACCGTTCCTCGGGAACGGTACACCGTTCCCCAGGCACGGTATACCGTTCCCATGAATTCGGAGGGGAAAATGAGATTGGGGAACGGAAAACCGTTCCCCATATATTGTGAACTAGCATGGGAGGAACGGTTATCCGTTCCCCAAATCTCATTTTTCCTTTCGAATTCATGGGAACGGTATAACGTGCCTGGGGAACGGTGTACCGTTCCCGAGGAACGGTTAACCACTCCTGAGGAACGGTATTTCGTGCCTCTAGGGGAACGGCATACCGTTCCTCAGGAACGGATTAGATATAGGTGAGTCCCTACTGACTGTACTTATCAAGACCAAGACGAGGGAAGCGATACACCAGAGTCTAAAGGCTTCTCGTTTTTCCTGTTCAAAAATTAAAATCAAAATAGTCAATGCAAATTAAATCTAAAAAAATAATTTAAATCAAAATGCCATACTTTTACAACCAATGCAACTCCAACTACATTCATTATCATCCGCATCCCTCGTAAAACTTTTTTCGCAATCACAATTGTTGCCGTATCATCTCCTGTTCGAATTAAAACTTGGAACGATCAGGTATAATTTAAACCAGAGTACCTTTAATTGAAATTGAAACTTATTTACCATCATAACCCCAAAGAACCATTCCGAAAATAGGCTTCACAAATTGTCTCGACACCATGAAATACCCATCAATAACAGACCTATGACATTAAAAAATCAATTGAATTTTGACTCTTCATTTGTGGAGTCTGAAATTGACCGTTAATACGGCTAAAAGCTGACCAATTCGGAAACAAGGAAGAACATCAGGGCAGATCTGAGCTCATTATTAAAATACTCCCAGATGTAAATGCAGCCTTTGCCAACGGGTTCCAGGGCCTTGCCAGCCTTCAGAGCGATGACACAGGCTACGGCTACGATAAGTTGGTAAAGACAGGTAATGCAGAATATCGACGTTCCATACACCAAATGTTGAATCATTTTGGGATGCTTTGTGACCTCCATAAAATAACTCCCCGCAATTATTAATAATAGCAACACAACCGTTACAAAAATCCAGGCTTGGAGCATTCCCACCCTTCCTTCCCTGTAAATGGATTAAATTTAATCTGCCCCTCTAAATATGAATTTGCCCCCTTAAGCGGATGATCTTGCCGCCGCTTAACTTGCCCCCAATCAGGCTGAACCTGCCCCCACCTCGGGATGAATATGCCTCCTCTCGGGCTGAACCTGCCCCCACCGAGTATCAGCATGCTCACATTAAAATAAAATTTCCCAGTTTCTGTTATTCTATGGATATATTTTTTACTACTAAATTGTTAATATCTTCTTTATTTCCTAAATTATCTTTAATATTAATGGGTATTTGGAGTATTTATCTATGGGGGCAATTTCATCCTCGATGCGGACATATTCATCCCAAAGTGGGATCAGGTTCAGCCTGAGAGGGGGCAAGTTAAAAGAGGACAAGTTCATTGGAATTAGGGGGTAAATTTATATTTAGAGGAACACATTAATTCTAACCCCCTGCAAATTACCTTTGGATTAATACATTTTTACAGAATTTTTAATCATTCTTGGAATGAGATATCGTATAATCATACCTTAAAAATAGTCCCTATCCAAAGGAACCCTATCGTTGAAATGAACTTCAGCAATGGCACTCCCGCTACAAACACAAGTACCGGAATCTCTGAATAAAAAGTTCGAAAATTAGGAAACGAAACGTTGTATTTGCTTGTGAAAAAAATTAATTACCAAATAGGGCATCAATAGCCTGATATGATAACGAGAAGTAGAGGTAAACTATACTATTCTGCACGATATTGAAGAACAGCATTATCTGTATAACGGCAGTAAGAAATTAATTATTGTTTTATGTTGTGTTTAAATATTGAATTGAATTTTAAATTACCGTATCCATTACGGGAACGAGGAGTAAAGCATTTCCTAATGGAAGGCCAAACCTAAGCCAGGGGCTTATTGTTGAAACCATTTTAAAAGTACTGATTTTCTTACGCAAGTTGGAAACGAATTAATTAAAATACCGCACTAAACTGAACTGTCGATAATTGTTAATTTGGTTTAATTTAATTTTAATCTTGATTTCTCAGAATTAATATTGAGTTTGATAACATCTATTGAGCAGTTTATAGTGTGATAACCCATTGAACTTTAAATATAAATATAGGCAGACTCATTTCTCCCGTTGAGTGGGTAAGTTTTTATATTTAGTAATTTAATGTGCCATCATTCTACAGGGTGTCTTTTCCAAGTGTATACAACTTCAATAGTTGATAAATTGAAGTTGTACACACCTGGAAAAGACACCCGGTATAATCTCGCAAATCCAAGAACTGAATTTGTAAGTGGTTTCTCCGTCAGATTAGTTAAATTTGCGTTTAGTAATTGACGAAGAAGTTAAATATTTAATTTAGTATTTAATGAAATGCGCCTAGTGAAAAGGAAGACCGGGTTGTTTCAGGGAGGGCAGTTATTTTAGAGGATTATCGTTGACTCGTTTCAGGATTGGAATGAATTAGTTTGCCCTGAATGTTAAAATTTATTCGTGTTTGTTCTTAAACCTTGAATTTATAGGGTAGAGCTAATATTTTACAACCACTCTATAATTATGTTCACAATTGCTTTCTATTGCTTGTAATTGCTTGTAATTTTTATCTTTTATTAAGGGTTCCAAACAATTTATGCGAATACCCTTACCGTCCGTCCGTCCGCCCGTTTGTCAAGTCCATAACTGGAGAACGGCTTGACTTAGGTTTACCACATTTTATACACATGATCTAGATAAGTATCCTCTGACAACTGCAGAGCATAATTTAGGCCCCTCACACTTTGTTGCGCTATCCCTCCCGTGTTATAATTTTTTTGAATTTTCACCTATAGATTAATAGATTATTACCAGATGACTGTTATTTAAACATTGTTACATCCTTAAGTTTACAACACTTACTTACATTCGTTAAAAGGGTAAATTTTAATTATTTTCCGCAACTCGCACAGAAATGCCAAAGCGGCTATTCCGTTTATAAGGACACCGAAATAGAAAAGTGGTCTCAAATTTCGAATTGTAATTTTAAAAGAGCTATCAAACCTACCTCGTGACCTCTCTGAACTTATCTGACATACCTTTGAACGATAAAAAAAAATTTGAATAACATCCAAAACTCCTATATGAATAAATGGAGAAAAAAATTCAATTCAATTCAATTCAAATGGAGAAAAAAATCGTTGGAATTATTATATTAAACATTTATGATTTTACAAGTTGCCAAAATTACTACCTTTGACCTTGATTAATTTTTTGACATAATTTAAAAAGTCAAGCCTGCATTTTCGTTTTAGCCAATTCCGATATAATCGAATAGTAATGCCTAATGTGTAAGAAATTATTGTATTTTGATGTTTTGATGACAGTAATTTTACCGTTTAAGTTCTTTAAACAACATCGATACAAAAACTGTTGTTTTTGCTCGTATTACTGCATACCGGTGCTTAAAATGTATAGAAAAACTGCTGGCTGCATTTTGCATTTAAGTCTTGATTTGATTTTAAATACCCATATTTTTGAGACGAGACATGATACATCCTGATCAAACCTAGATTCTGTTAATAACCGTCTGTGACATTTTGAAATTGCAAGTGCTTTTTTTAACTTTTAATTGACAGCTTAATGCCATCAAGTGCACACATTTATGGTTTTAGCCAACAGGTACATGTAGATTTTAGTACGGGGATAGATCTTACTAACATCAGATTATTGTTAGTTCTCAGTCATTTCCATTTCGAATCTATTTCGTGATTTAGCTTCATAACCTAATCCCAATTTAAAGATGTCAGCTGAAATGACTCTACGTCTGTTTAATTTACAGGCCAAGTGCTTCTCACATTTCTGGAAATATCCAGTAGAATTTAACATTAAAATTCAACGTGTGACTTGCTCCAGCAATTTAAAAGTACTTGTGCCGTGGTTGTTTGTAAACATCGTCTTGGTATTTGGGGTCAACGTCGTTGGTACGGGTGTAGTAATGCTCCGAGACTTGCAGTTAGAGCGCTCCGAAAAATCACTGACCTTATTGAACTACTTAATCTTGATTATGATCAACCAATTATCGCTTTTCGGTTGTACTGTTTCGTATGCATGTTTTAAACATGGTGATGATTTTGCATTTGCGATGACAAGTTTTAAAAAGTATATAAACAGGATTAGAGAAGGTGAGTACATTTTAATTGGCTTGTTTGCTGTAAGTTTGGACGAACAGAGGTCCTTATTTATTAAATAAATCTAGTTAGTATTACAGTAATATTGTAGCGTTTATTAAGTTAGTTTAAGGGCCATGGAGGTTAAAGGTCAAAGCTCGCATATCAGCAACGTATTTGACTTTACTCTATGGTTGGGGAACTACGAGATTTTTGTGTAATACAATCCCCGTATGTGCCGTTACTTATGTCATTGAAAGCTTTTCGTGTAATTTCTTTATAAGTGATTTCAATGATTTATTTTTTAGGTGTTCACGTTTTAACAGTCCATCACAAGCGGCGGATCAAAATGGCGTATATATGTATTGTCGGTATGATATTCGTGATGGCGGCATCCCCGTATTTTTATGCCTCCTGGTTTTGTCTCCACAACCTCGACCCGCTCTCCTTCCTCATTCCCTCATTTCCTGGCAGATTTCTCCACGTTCTAGCGTTTGGACTCCGACTGATCTGTATCTTCATAACGGGTGTGGAAATCGGTCGGGCCTACACCCTAATTTACATCTTCTTCATCGGAAGCCTTCAAATGGGCCTAGAAAGTTTACTCTGTTTGCAGAAGAACCGATTCGTGATGATCCGCGGCCAGATATTTGAGCGTCAGTTGTGGTTCTATTCACGACTGCGCATTATCGTCATCGTCATTTCAAGTGTCCAAGGGATGGTTGCGGCCGCGCTGATGGGGACAGCACTCATATTGACCGTGTGTGTGAACTTTACGTCTCTTCGGATGCATTCTGTTATTCCAATGCCTCTATATTTGTTTTTCCCGGTAGCTTCGATTGTTATTGTGATTGTTGCTGCCGAAACGATTCCAGCGGCATCTAATATTTTTGA
Organism: Desoria tigrina; assembly: GCA_906901685.1. Classification (NCBI taxonomy): domain Eukaryota; kingdom Metazoa; phylum Arthropoda; class Collembola; order Entomobryomorpha; family Isotomidae; genus Desoria; species Desoria tigrina. The sequence goes on from CAJQTU010000108.1 coordinate 109,281, forward strand.
TTATTCAAAAGGAATTCTTCGGAACTGGAAAATCGTAACGATGACTCGAAAATCATTTGTTGTGTACGACAAACGGTTGCATTCTCAGCAACCCGTTTCTCTGTACGTTAATCTGGCGGGATATAATTTTTTTAAATTTACCCATTCCACCAAGTCCACATTTTTGTCCGTTACTGTGCTGTACACGATTAATAGTTTGCTGTCGGTTCCTTAGTTGGATCGACTGATTTGATTTGTGGAACACAGGGAAGGCTTTGTCAGTCTGACCGTCTGTTTCTTTGTTTACTAACTTTTAAACGGTTTATTATTAGCTCGCCTATTAAAAATAGGTTTAGAGCTAATGATGTCTACCAGTCCGTCTGTCTGTCTGTCCGTCCGGCCTTTTTCTCAATGTAAATCAAGACAAAATTAAACAGCCTAGAAGCAGGCCGGATTAGAACCAATACAATTTTTTTGAAATGGAAGCATAATATTCGCTAGTGTTTATCAAATTCCGAACACAGAATTAAGTTTTAACATGATTGTATTGGTTTTAATACCAAATTTATATATATGATTTTTATCCTTTTTTTTTAATTTAAAACAATTTTGAAAAATTTTGAGGTTTGATATGAATTGTGCAACATGAAAATGGTTTTCGAGGAAATCGTATTGGTTTATATATAAAATGTTTTTTAAAGAATTTCTATTGCTTTAAATATGTTATTAAATCGACATTTCTGGAAACAGGAATGATATATATAAATCAATACGTTTTGAAACAATAATCCAATTTTAAAGGTATTTACGTATTTTATATGCAAAACAACAATCTAAGGCTCGTAAAAGCCTTAATTGGGACATTTCATAATATTGTTTCATGAACTGTTCAAATTGATCCAAAAATAGAATCTATAATTTAAAAACAGTGTTTTAAGTAGATTTTAACTGCATTTGACAAACAACAAAATAATTTTTAACGAAATTGTACATGTTTAAATAGCAAAGTGGATGGACACATTGGGAAACAGTTGTATGCAATGTAGTTTAGGACAATTCTCAAATATGCAGTTTCTTCAAATATTTGCTATGGAAACTATCTTTATCGACTCGTATTTTATTGTGGATGTAAATCAATTGACCATAGAACAATTACTAAAGCTTTGAGATTAAGAATCGATCGTCTAGGTGAACGTAAACTATGATATTTTGATCTTTTACAATTGATTTTTAATAGTTTTGATTGTTATATTTAAACCAACACAATTTCAAGTAATATTGAACAACAATATATATTAATTTTGCGAGCTGCTGTTAACGTTTACAACGCTTTATTTTCATTTGTGGCTCGGAATATCATTCAAGACTCTCCAGAGGATTCAAAGTTTGTTAGAAGGCCGTGAAGGGCCATATATTCACATAGTCAGTACTCAAATTTCTAATTGTAATTTCAATAGAGCTATTAAACCTACCTCGTGACCTCTCTGAACTTATCTGATATACCTTTGAACAATAATAAAAATTTCGAATAAAATCTAAAACTCCTATTTGAATAAATGGAGAAAAAAATCGTTGCAATTATTATATTAAAACATTTATGATTCTACAAGTTGCCAAAATTACTACCTTGATTAATTTTTTGGCATAACTTGAAAACCAAGCCTGCATTTTCGCTTTAGCCAATTCCGATATAATCTAATAGTAATGCCTAATTTGTAAAAATTATTGTATTTTGATGTTTTGATGACAGTAATTTTACCGTTTAAGTTCTTTAAACAACATCGATACCAACAGTTGTTTTAGCTCATATTACCGCATACCGGTGCTAAAATTTATATTAAAAAACTGCAATCTGGATTTTTTTATTTAAGTCTTGATTTGATTTTAAATACCCACATATTTAAGACGAGACATGATTCATCCTGATCAAATCCAGATTATGTTAATAACCGTCTCTGACATTTTGAAATTGCAAGTGCTTTTTTAACTTTTAAGCGATAGCTTAGTGCCGTCAAGGACACACATTTATGGTTTTAGCCAAACAGGGACATTTGTATTTTAGTATGGGGATAGTTCTTACTAACATCAGATTATTGTTAGTTCTCAGTCATTTCAATTTGGAATTAAATTTCGTTATTCTGCCCTAATCCCGGTTTTAAAATGTCAGCTGAAATGACTCTACGTTTGTTTAATTTACAGGCCAAGTGCTTCTCACGTTTCTGGAAATACCCCGTAGAATTTAATATTAAAATTCAACGTGTGACTTACTCCAACAATATAAGAGTACTTGTGCCGTGGTTCTTTGTAAATGTAATTCTCGTATTTGGGGTGAACGTGGTTGGAACGGGTGTTGTAATACTCCGAGACTTGCAGTCAGAACGTTCCGAAAAGTCCCTGACCTTATTGAGCTACTTAATTTTGATTATGCTAAACCAATTATCGCTTCTCAGTTGTACTGTTTCGTATGCGTGTTTCAAACATGGGGATGATTTTGCATTTGCGATGACAAGTTTTCAAAAATTTATTTTCAGGATTAGAGAAGGTAAGGCAATGATATTTTGATTGCTTTGCTTATTGTGAGACGATGCATTGTTTAAAAGCCTCCGTCAACTCAAAAACTGCAGTTTAGCAATGTAAATGACTTTACTCTATGGTTGGGGAAATGTGATATTCTTGAATAACACGACTCTTTTATTGCACAGCAGCATTAAATGTTATTTCAAATCCTTTCACAGCTAACACTATCCTTTAACTAAAACACCACTCAATTCGAGATACAAAGCAAGATTATGGCCACACCCCTTTGTATTCTAGTCTATCCCACCCATGTTAGAATTGAATTTTTCACCTGCGGTCCATTATTTACTGTTTATTTTTTCGACTGACAATATATCGTCTCAACATTTACAACCCTTTGGTTGCAGCTGTCACAACGTTTTTTATTATTTAGGAGTTCAAGTTACAACAACGGTCCACCACAAACGGCAGATCAAAATGGCATATACATGTACCGTCGGGATGATATTCGTAATGGCGTCAGCCCCGTATTTTTACACCTCCTGGTTTTGTCTCCACAACTTGGACACGCTCTCCTTCCTCATTCCTGCATTTACCGGTAGATATCTCCACCTTCTAACGTTTGGACTCCGACTGATCTGTTTTTTCGTAGCTGGCGTGGAAATCGGTCGGGCCTACACCTTAATTTACATCTTCTTCATCGGAAGCCTTCAAATGGCCCTGGAAAGTTTGTACCGTTTGCAGAAGAACCGCTTCGTGATGATTTGTGGCCAGATATTTGAGCGTCAGTTGTGGTACTATTCGCGACTGCGCATTATCGTTATCTTATTCTCCAGCGTTCAAGGGATGGTTGCGGCTGCGCTGATAGGAACTGCCCTCATATTGACCGTCTGTATAAATTTTACGTCTCTTCGGATGCATTCTGTTATTGCAATGCCTCTATATTTGTTTTTCCCGGTAGCTTCGATTCTAATTGTGATTGTTGCCGCGGAAACGATTCCGGCGGCATCCAATATTTTGGACTATTCAGCAGCAATTCTTCGGAACTGGAAAATCGTAACGATGACTCGAAAATCGTTTGTGGTGTATGAGAAACGGTTGCATTCTCTGCAACCCGTTTCTCTGTACGTTAATCTGGCGGGATATAATTTTTTTAAATTTACGCATTCCACAAAATCCACTTTCCTTTCAGTTACGGTGCTGTACACTATTAATAGTTTGCTGTGGTTTCAGTAGTTTGATAGATTTATTGGATTTATGGAACACAGGGAAGGCTTTGTCTGTCTGTCCGTCTGTTTCTTTTTGTACTAACCTTTTAAACGGTTTATTTTTTTTGTGTGGCTCGGGAAACTATTAAAGAATCTCCAGCGTATTCAAAGCTCGTTTAAAGACCAGTAAGGATAATCGTCAGTATGTTTGCGCTGTAAAAGATCATAATCGATAGATTCTTATATTTGACGCAGCATAATTAAAGTAGTGCAATCAAATGATATCCAGTGTATATGAAGTTGCTTTATGGCTGGGGCACTTTGAGATTCCTGAATTAGATGACACCTAGGTTCCAGGACCACTAAAACCACCTTAATGTGATTGACGCCTTGCTTCGTAATTTCACTCCCTGTGGATATGCGTTTGCAACTCGGTTTATTCTCAGTTTGCAAAATATTTAATGAACTCGCGTTGAAAATTTTAAAATTTTAAACTGTAATGGGCTTTTAATAATTAGTTTTAAAGAATTCATAATGTCCGATTTTGGTTGTACTGCAAAACTTACATTTCCCCGATTAAAAAACATAACTAGTTATTTTAAAATAAATGAGCCTTAAGTGAAAGACATTTGTTCTCGATACCAGAGTTTATATGTCATATAATATTAGATTTGTTGTCGATTTTTCTGGGAGATGTTTTTAAATAAACGCTTTAACATTTGAATTTTACAACTCTCAAAAACCATTTAATCAGTTACTACTATCGATTTTCTTAAATTTAACTCATACTGTTCCATAATCCAATCCTCGTGCTTGTTCTACTATAGTCAAGGCCAACGATAAGAACAGAATGCATAACGCAAGTGAAAGTAAATCCTGCGTTTATCGTAAGAACCGTGTTAAACGTGGCCGTTAAATTACTCCGGACGTGAAACAAGCAAAAGGCATAAACGATGAAGAACGTAAAATTAAACCAACTCCAGCTTTTCCATCCAACATCCTGCGAAAATAAATGGGGTTAGTTAGTTAATTTATCAATTTAATTATTGGCACTAAACGCAAATTTAAAGTTAAAATGTAAATTCTTATTTACTCCTATAAAAAACATAAGGGAAAGAACCAGTTGTCCAATTCCGAATGTCAGAGCCAAAATTGCCGAGGCCAGTAATCCGACGGGATATTCATTTTCTTCTCGTTTCAAGAGTAACAGAAAATAGTAGTCGATTTGGAGCTTGTCGGATTTCAAGGCTTGTGATGATATTAAAGTACTGGTTGCACTAATTAACTAAATAATTTTAAATAAATTAAATAGCTTGATAATTGACAGCAAATGTATATAATAAGTTGGAACCCTGTATTTTATTCTAAATTTAAAATACAAGGTCCGATTAAAAATGCGTACCAAGGACATGGATGATAGAACTAGTCTTTGGAAAGTGGAGGTTCCAGCTCCTGGAATTCGGTCCATTGGATTTTTTTAAAATCAATATTTTAAACGAACGTATTTATATATAGAGATAATGTGACATATTCGACTGGTTCTATTTTAAATTTAATTCTACGTAGTATTTTCAACTACAGACTCAAATTATATAGATGAAGAATCATAAATTATAAAACCGGATAAAAACTCCGAGGAAAATGTATGATAGTGGTTGCGGTTAAATCGTGTGGTTTCTTTTGAGTGATTATTTTAATGAATTATGTTTTTGAATCAAAACCCCGTAACTTTAACTAAAAACAAAGCTCAAGATTAGCATCCAACTTGTATTAAATATTAGTTCGGCTTAATGAAAATTAATTTCAGAATTGTTACATTGGATCTATGTATTACATTTCTTTGAGAATTTCTTGATTTTTAGAACACTCGGTTAAACCCGTGACAGCGGGATATTAAGTGCTGTAAGCAATTTATGAGAATGCTACACGTCTGTCCATTTGTCCGGTTGAACTGGAGAAGGGCTTGAGAAATATTCGTCATATTTTTTTCACATGCTCTTGGGGTCAAGCCGGAACCTAAATTGTAACATAAAATTATTGGCACAGACCTACAGACTACATGTAACGATGTAACTATCCCAATACTATCCCTATTACTTAACACATGTACTACATTTACAATTAAAACAATTGCCGACAATTATGGTAAGATCCCGTTACAGCCCAATGATTTATTTGATAAGATTGACAGGTGCTGAGGAGTAATGGATTGACATGTTACATCGTTGCATGTTACAAGCTTGTTAGTAGGATACAAGAGTGAATGCATTACTTTCTAATAATCTTATTATACACATTGATCAATGAAGCAAGTTTGAGGTAATTGCGTACAGCTTTTATTAGAAATAAGGAAGTTGTTACTACATATTACTATACAAAGACATTAGATTAAAGAGACCATTTGCAACGACTGAAATAAATTCCACATTCATCCCTTAAGGCAATCGTGTCTTTTAATGACAAATGATCCTAACGAGTAATATGTTTAAGCCGATCGAGCATAAGTCCTCTTTACCTAATCAACTAATCACTAAATGTTCCTGTTAAAAGGACTAATTACATCGGTTTGGCAATTAAATCGATTTTGCTTGCAATTTTAAAAAGGTGCAAATCTTAGAATTTTTTTAAATTACTCTTGAAGATCAAAATAATTGATAAATTCTGAAAATCGGAGCAGAATCGGTGGTTTTAGCAGCGTTTGAAAACACGATTTTAATGATTTTTACCGTTAGCTAGTATTTTAAGACAGAAAATCCAAATTAAAATTACTCTTGAATATCAAAATATTCAAAAAATTATGAAAATCGGACCATAATCGGTTGTTTTCGGAGCGTTTGAAAGACAAGATTTTAATGTTTTTTTTTTATTTTAAGACAGCAATCCAAATTAAAATTACTTTTGAAGATCAAAGTAATCGAAAAATTCTGAAAATCAGAGCAGAATCGGTGGTTTTATGAGCGTTTGAAAACATGATTTTAATGTTTTTTTTACCGTTAGCCATTGTTTTAAAATAGCAAATCCAAATTTGGGTTGCTAATTTTATCTCGATTCACGGCCATATTAGTTGTCAATTAATCACAAAGGAATGTCCCAGTTAATCAACCAAATTAATTTATGGTTTGACAACTTAAAATATGGAATAACTGCTTTTTATACTAAAATCTACTCATAATTAATATCCTTATTTAAATGCTAAGAAGTTACGAAATCGTTATTATAGAACCTAATTTAATATGATTTATTTGACAGAAAATGCTAATCTTCTATTTTTTACTGTTAGAGCATTAACGATTAATTAAAAAAAACTCCTCCTCAAATTCGCTCCAAAATTACTACGAAATAAATATTCGGTTTTTAAGGCAAAAAGTAGTATTTAATTTTTTAAATGTTCTTCCCTAATTTCTCAAACAGGATGTGTGCTTTTAACCTACAATCCACACGCATCTTACAATTAAAAACTTTAATTAATTTCAGACAAATTATTTGACATTTGCATATAATTTTCTTGTCAATCCTCTCGAGTTATCTTTGGGCACGTCAGGTTAGCAGTTCCTTACCAACTGCTTAATCTAAATTCACATTAACCAATGTGTACCTAAGCAAGTTTGATGTAATCGAGAACACCTTCAATTAGAATAGGGAAGTTGTGGCCAGATACACGCAGACATTTCTACTGAACGATACAGATCATTGTAAATTTGCATTCGCAAGGCAACCAAGAAGCATTTTTCTGTTTCAACCCGAAGTAAAAGACCTTAGATAGATAGTTCAAATTGTTTCATTACCTCATTCCAACGAAACAACTACAACTGACGCAGGCCCGTAGCGACGAGGGTTGGAGAGGGCTACCTCCAACCCGGCCGGACCGTTCGGGGGGCCGTACCGGTCGGGTTTTTGTTGTAGATATAATGGCTTTTTTCGGATTAGTGCAAAAACATGGGATCAATTGTTACGTTTTCATGTTTAAATTGTTTTAAATTCAATACTTTTGTTTGCTGAATTTAATTGCCGTTATTGTCTAAAATCACCCCGAATTGCATTGGCTTGTTAATTCAGACGATACTCCATTGTAAATTGTAACTCCCTCACAAAGCGCGAATCCTACACCTTGAAACTCCAATCTACTGTGTGTTTTCCGCTTCCGGTTATTTAAAATGTTTTAAAATGCCGAGACCGGAGAATAAAAATCTAAAACCCGTCTCTCAAAAGCCAGAACAAAGTGGCTCACAGAAATTGCGAAAACGAAAGTTGCAAATCGAAAATGAAGCAAAGCTCGCGTCAGAAGCATCCAAGTTTTTTAGAGTGCAACAGCCACGCAATCTTAATACGACAAGTATGCAACAAACTGCTGGTATGTTTCATAATTTAATTGCCAGGAAGATCATTTCACGTTTTTAAAACTTGTTTAAAACACCGTATGAATATTAGAATATTGCTAATTACAATAAAATAAATTTAAAATTTAGTTAATCTTCACATGCCGTCAACGTCAAGTCATCAGAAAGGTCTTATTATTCCTGAACCTAATTTTACGGAACGGACTGTCGCTGTTTTAACACCAACTCATACGAATGAGAGTTCTGTCATTCTACATTTACTCGAAGGTTGAAATTTTTGCGTTTCTCGTGGACGTTTTATTTAGTGCTTAAATAACTTCATTTACTAATTTATGCTTTTCAGTTACTGCTTTAAAACTGTCCGACCCGGCTACATGGAGCTTTCCTCTGTCTGCATCTATAAAATGTCAGATCTTGACTGAAGGACCGTGTCAACTCAAACTGTCGAAATTTCTAAAAACCGATACTGGATGTTTTAATTCAGCTCAATATTTTAAAACTCTGCCGTCCAGTGAACGCGTGAATCGTGAATGGCTTATTTTCAGTGAATCAACGAACAGTTTATTTTGCTTTCCCTGTTCTCTTTTTGGCTTGCAAGGAACTCTCGCAAATCCGTGGACTAATTATGGAGAAAATAAGTCCGGATTTAAAGATTACAGTCATCTTTCACGAGCAGTTGTCAGACATGAGGATAGCCAAGGCCATTTTGAAAATTTTATTACTTGGAAGCAGTATGTTGTGAACTTAAATGATGGAAAACTGCTAGACCAAAAAGCCCGAGTCGAATTGAAGGAAGAAGTTGGATTTTGGCGACAAGTTCTTCATAGCATTCTTGATGCGCTTCTATTTTTGGCTAAAAATAATTTGGCTTTCAGAGGCACATCTTCCCAAATTACGGACAAAAATTGTGGAAACTTCCTTTCTCTCATTAAGTTTCTTAGCAGATATCATCCGCCATTGGCATTGCATGTAAATCGGCTTAAATCTGGAAGTCCCCACAAATTCAGAACGAATTCATCCTCATAGCAGCCGCAACCGTGCGCAATTCAATTTTGGATGATATTCGCGCAAGAAAATATTTTGCTATTATGTTTGATGCCAATTTAATGATTTTGCTTCTGCTAAGTGTCGAAAAGTGCATATTTAATTAATCATGTGATTAATTGTATTGCATCTTTACATTTACAGCGAATTTAACGATTAAATTTAAATGTCATATTCAAAATGTTATAGAAAAAATATACTAAAAAGGCCGTACTTGGGATTCTTAAGCCCGGCCGTACCAAACGTCGCTACGGGCCTGAACTGACGTAATTCGACGAAACATGAAGAATCAAAATAGGTCAATAGAGTATAAATAGTGGCCGATAATGTAATTGTGCAGATCTTGTGATGGTGATGACTCTATCCCAAATAAACCGTCCAACGAATGTTCTGGTGTATCGCAGATGAGTTGTTTTACAAACATTGTATGTGTGGGAACTATTTTTGAACATTTTCATTATTAAACAGCGTTTTAAAATTACTAAAACACAAAAATGATTAAAAGTCTCAATTAGCCCCAACCATGAAGAAAAACAACATACTCCATGTAAAAGCATTGGATCATGAATCGTGACTTTTATTTCTAGTTCACCATTTTTACGGTCAAAATTAGACCCTGCTTCCTAGATCAGGGAATAATGACATCCCAAAATCTAATTATCATGTTAAAGATCATGGTGACCTTTGACCTTAAACCCTTGACCATTAACCTCCTGGCTCCCAAACGAACTTGACTTAAAGCCCTAAATCAGTTAATTTAAAAACATTTTAAAAAATTGAGACATTAACGCGTAATCGGGAACACAGACGAATGGATGGACAGACGGACAGACAGACACCAAGTCATTGACATAATGTGTCTAGGAAGCATTACAACTCCAATCCTTCTGCCATTGCATAGTTACTACAAGGAAAAGTTGTATAGGAACATTCTCACTTCCCAACTTGACATCGAACCTCAACTTGACAAACCAGTTTTCATTTATAATTCCTCAGCCAAAGCTTAACGAACTTCGTAAGATGCATGCCGTATTCCAACATGTAATAAGTTAGATTTTTTTGTGTATAAATGCATCTTGTTTGTATTATTATTATTATTATTATTATTTATTTATATTTTGTTTAGTATGGAAGCGAATACGTTCCACGTGTTGAGTGTCCTCATCCCTGCTCTTGCTTGCTTAATTAAAATATTTGGAATGATCACCTTGTCTCTCTATTTCACTGAACGTGACGATCAGCCCTTCCTCCAATTCGAGATGAATATGTAATGAGGACGGTAACAAATGCGAATGAAAGTAACAGTGAAATAGTGTCAAAGCCAATGTCTGTAACAGTACTATGATTGGTATTGCGTATAGTTCTATCAAATCAGGATATATCGCAAATCGCAACGTGGCGATTTACCTCTAATATTGGTGAATCACGTCGTGACGAAGATCTCGTATCCAATACCTTGGTCTAATAATATTGGCGTATTTATTTGACAAATTTTTTTACATCGGCGTTAGTCTACTATCGTCAGCCATCAACAGTTTAGTGCTTGTACAGTTGGTCGGTGCATGGAAAAACAATTGTTTTGATTTCGGTCCTCATTGTCCGTTTATTTTTCGTTAAAAGTTCGGAGTTATTAGGGTTTAGAATGTCTACCTTAGACTATTTGTTAGGGTTGGTGGAAATTAGCAGGAAGACTTATACGTCTACAGTTGGGAATACGGAAGAAATTACTAAGGATCATGGAAGCAGTAAGGAGACTGTTACTTCAAGAACTGGTAAGATTTTGAGATTTAAAAAAAACTTATTTTAAGAATTTAAACAAGAAATTAATGTGTTTTATATTTTTGCAAGCAATTTGTAGACCGGTAGGTAACTAAATCAGGGCTAGTGTCGAAGACACTATATTAGATAACGGGATGTTTGGGTTCATTCTCAAATTGTTTAGAATTGAAAATTTCGAGTAGTTCTAAACCGATTTTAGTACAGTTTGATTTTAAGGGTTTCTGAAAGTCTATAAACATGAACTTAAAATAGATTAGGGATATACAGTTTTAACTCGATTAAATACCTGGACAATTAACGCCAACACCCTGTATATTCAGTAGTATGGAACCCGGGGGCTCTTTTTAAACATTCATTGTGAAAGTGGACGTATTTTAGAAACATTCGACGTTTAAAGATTTCATGTTTTACTTTTAACGAATTTCCTATCCTGAAATATTTTTTCAAAAGTTTTACCGGGACGGTTTGGGAATATAATTGGCTGTATTAATTAATTAATTATTATTTTGCACTAAATTTCAGATGACAGAAAGGTGGAGAATGAAGGTTCATCCCGGAAATTCCTCTTGTACAAAGGATACTACTATGACGTCACAAGTTTTGTAGCCAAACACCCTGGAGGCGATTTGATTAAGATGTATTTGAACAACAGCGAAGATGCGACTCACGCCATCGAGCAGTTCCATCACCGTTCCGCCAAAAGAGTCCAAGCCATCCTACATTCCTTCCCACGGAGGAAAGCAACAGAAGCAGAACGTAAGTACAATAATATTATACAGGGTGTCCCACAAATTTTTCACCAAGATCTACACAAATCGCCCCGGCTAACGACATTTATGCCCATTGGCGTATACGTAGTAAATCAGTCAATTTTAGACAATATATAAGGACGGATTTCGTTGTTAGTGGAAAATAATCATAGGACACCCTGTATAGTGCATTGTAGCCCGAATCGCAATTGAAACAATTTATGTGACAAGCAAATTAACGGTGGTCATATATCAATGCAAATAGGGTCATTCAAGCATGCTTATTAAGTGACGGATAAGTTAGTTCTGAGAAATGAAATGTATGGGGCCAAAAGTTGAGGAGAAGGTCAAGAGTCCTTATACTAAAATCTTGTTTCACTTTTGGCAAAAGGGTAGTTCTGACTCATCCAATGTTAATTCCCTATTTTATTTTGGGTCAAGTCGTTAAAAAGGGGCGAAAGTGGAGGGGTTAACTTTTCTCTCTTTTTACAGCTCTGTTAACAAAGGCCCTTGGCCTTCGTAAGTACTTTTAACTCATCTGAGTCAAAAGTTGTAATCTTCGTTAAAATACCCTATTTACATAAATGATAGCCTTTAATTAGTTAATTGTCACTTAAATAGTGTCGATTGTACTAGAGTACCTTTTTCACTTTTGATTTTATTTTTTCAAATAACCCGAAATCGTATGATGACGTAAAGAAGACGTGGACACATTTAATGGGCCAAGAAAATACAAATAATTATTCGAAGGCCGGATATGAATTTATTTAAAACGTTCTATAAACCCAATTAACATTTTAATAATCGCTGTACCAAAAACCCTTGAAATATACTTATACAAACGTTACAATAATAACGTAAATTTAACACAAATGTGAATCCATTGATGCTCTAAATTTTAATAACATCCTTGGTCGTTACTTCTACACACTATTTGCATAATTTGCTACCTGAATTTTCTCAATTTCCCTCACGAACGCCAAACATACAAAGAATAGATATCAAACTACTAATAATAAAACAAAAACATTCTAATTGCGTGCATTTTCCAACCCACAATAATTACATCAAGATTTACATACGAATTATTTCAAATGTCATACTTTTTTATCTCCTCTGATCTTGAGTAATTATTCGACTTTTGTGCCAAAGTAAGCCAGTAACAACTAGCGATTAAAAAAACTAATAAAATAAATTCATAGCCGACCTCTTACACTCTTATCTATATGCTAATAAAAATAAAAGGTTAATGATAATCATTTAATGAGTGACAAAATTAAAATAACTGCAGTTATTGGCCATTACGGAGAGGTGAAATTAGAGAGGCATCGGGCCTTGACTCGTGACTTTGAGAAATTGTTCCAAGAACTCCAGGACGAGGGGCTATTCGAGCCCTCGATATCCCACGCTCTCCTCAGATACACCGAAATCACGGCCTTTGCTATCATCGGAATTCAGCTATTTCAGGCCGGATGGGCGGTCCCTGGCCTGGCTCTCCTATCTTGGGCTGTTGGGCGAAGTGGTTGGTTTGTCCATGAATCAGGACACCACTCCCTTACAGGTTCGAATCGTTAAAATCGCTTAAACTTGAATTAATTGGACATTAGTTCTGAAAATGAATTTGTAAATTGAACAGGGAAACCAGATTGGGACCGATGGATCCAAAATCACATCTATGGTAAGAAAAAGTCGGATTTGGAGTTTGACATTGCGAGTGTCCCTCTTGGGGAGAGTGGATTTTGACTATCTTAAACTCAAATCTCATCGTATAGTACTTTCTAATTTATTTGCATCATACTAAAGTCGTCAAAAGTAAATGTAAATTTCAGGTGTGAAGAAACTGTGAGAGTCTGGTTTTGCTTTGGGTTGACATTTAGTAATAGTTATGAGTTAAAAATTTAAGCAGTTTTAAACGAGAACTTGGCCTTTATTAACGGAATTCTTTTATGTGAACACTGTCTGTCCCACGTATTTTGGAACTACTTGAAACTTAGATTTACATAGATTTCAGGCAAATATAGCTTTAATTCAGTATGTCAAACCCCCTAACTCCTACAAAATTGAAACCCAAGAATTAAAATGCATTTACTATCAAACGACACACAAGTGTCGGGACGATTTTAAGACATAATGTTGCAGACGTTTTACCACTCTTTAAAAAATGTAATATAGACAATTTTTTTAAGCGGCTTAATCATGACAATAATGTACAGGAATTTTTTGCGGACTGTCTGGCTCTTCTTGGAGAAATCATCATTCCAAACATCACGCGATGCCTCAACACTTTCATAATGACGTTGACGTCCAAACGCTTCCTATTATGGCCTTCCACCAGAAAGTAGTCACGGATCCTGAAACCGAATTCAATATTTTAGTCAAGTATCAGGTTTGTACAATTCCCTAGCAATATTTAAGACTTAAACATGTACAAGGGACATCGTTCACAGCGAAATTACAGAATCGTCTGATTTCTTCAAAGTTCAAGCAACATACATTACATTTGCTTAATTCCTATTTCTCCTTCCGATAGTAAATGTCTTTTGCATGTCAAATTCCTTGTTCTGCCCCTAAGCTATTTTTTACTACTCCCATATGCATTTCGTATCTACTTTTGGGTCAAATACAAAAAATCAGTAAAAAAAAAAGTTATGTTACAACGCCAACTTAACTTTTCAACATATCAAACACTAATTAGGGCTGCTAATTTTACGATTTTTATTGTTCCCGAGACTCGTAGTTTCAACTGTAAAAAAAATCAGGTGATTCTGGATGTTCACTTCGTTGAGCTTCCCTAATTAGAGGTTTAAAAATATCTAAATTTTCGAAAATTATTATTTTTTCTCTTGACAGAAATACACAATGTACTTCATCCAAGGGTCCATGGTGGGTTTCTTCTGGAAATATTGGGAAGATCCAATCTACGCCCTGAAAAACGGATGTTACTGGGATCTTTTCTGGATTGCACTAAATAATGTCATTTTCATCCCATTACTTGGCCTCCCCTGTTATCTCCTAGTTGCTTCCATTGCAATTAACTACCTGTTTTTGAACTCAACCCTCAGCCACACCCACTTGCCAATCACGGAAGAACCAACACATTGGGTGGAATACTCCCTTGTCCACACTGCCAACGTCCGGTCATCCTGGTGGGTGGACTACTTCATGGGATACCTTAACTATCAAATCGAACATCACATGTTCCCCACGATGCCACAATTCCGCAACAAGCTAGTTAGCAAAAGAGTCAAGGCCCTGGCTAAGAAATTTGATCTTCCGTATCATCTCTATGATTTTAAGACGATTTTAAAAATGACGGTTGAGAACCTTGGGAATGTTTCAGACCATTTTACTCGGAGCCCTTGATGAAATCAACTGATAAATAGTTAGATTTAATTGTAAATATTAAGAGGAATAGAACATGACATAGATATTAGGAAGGAATGTATCATTTACAGAACACGTGTACGCTTTTAAACTAATAAATCGTATTTTGATATTTTTAGCCCGAAGTAGGGCTTTTTATCGTCAGGATTGAAAGTAAATGAGAGATGTGATTGATTTTATTATTTCGGTGTGTAATAAATCGTGAGATGAGTGAATTTTAAACATCTTAAAACTGATTTGTAACATTTTTTTTTTTTTTTTTTTACTGATGACCAACTACGCTTTAAATTCATCGTTAAAATTGATATTCATTGGATTTATACCAGGTGCTGAAAAAACGTGAAAAACTAATTTGACAAGTTGATTTTGTTTCTTTTAAAAACTTTATATACAAACCGAACTATTTTTAGTGCAAGATTCCCAAGCCATTGTAATGCTTTCAGAGTTTACAGGTGACAGGGTGAAGTTGTAACGTTTGGGGTCGTTGTTTGAAGTAGGACAATTTCAAATGTAAAAACAACGTTGATGAATTTAAGGATGAACGGTCGGGTTATTAAAAAGCAACCCATTCCTGTTAGCCCAATCGCTGGTGATCCACGGAGATAATTTGTTGACTTTGTAACCTGTTGGATCAAGTTCAATTCAAGGATTTAGTTAGTTTAAATAGTAGTATTAGCGGTATAGAAATAATTGGATAACAAAATTTAATGCGATGAAAAAATAATAATTCCAAGCGACCTAAAAAAAATGTTAGTACAGAACATAAAATGTAAACGGTAGTTAAACTAGCCTCTATGGAATCCAAAGAACTTGGACAACCGTAGAGCATTTTGGAAAAGTCTGCGCATGCGTACTGATTAACTGATCCAGCGTAGTAGGAAATCATGCAGATTTTGACAATCAAATGAATAAATGCCCAGGAAGCGTACAAGGAGGTGACGAAACCTTCCTTTGATTGACTAGTTAGTCCTAGATGAATCTAAAAAAAATTAATTAAAATGCGTACTAATTAGATTTTTGTAATCCTGAAATAATTCCCCAGGACTTTTAACTCTAAATTTTTAACAAAAAAAACTTGTTAGCTTTTTGTTGTTTTATGGTTTTATGTTGTTTTGCAGGACGCTACTGTATCTTTTAAATTAACCCCATCCCATGAACACTTCTCCCTGCCCGATATTTTCACCGAATAGTCAGATTTTTTTATGTTAAAAAAACTTTACCTGAATGCAAATGGCATACAAGTTAATCCAATGAGAGAAGAAAACAAGAGGTGACAAAAACAGTTCGAATTCTTCCAGGACTTTGCAGAGACTCCTGTGCTTTTTCACGAGATCTTCCAGTTTTGCTTGAGACAGAAATTATTTTACATTAATATTTAGCTATTAAAACTAAATACATCCGAACCACAAAACCATTAAATAAATCCACTAACCTATTTGTACATGTAAGGGCCTGTTGAATTTGTTAGTCTCCTTCACGATCCGGTATCCCTGCCCAACCAGGCAATGAAACTTCCTGCTAAAGGCCCTCGCAATTAAGATAATCAAAATGTCCATAAAGTTCCAAGAATAATTAGCAAACTTATTGCAGAAAAACACCATCGTGGCAATTGCTACATTAAAGGGGATGAGTTGATGCCAGTGCGTTCGGGAATTCTTGTAATATAGTTCGAAATTTGAGGTTCCTCCTGACAGATTTAAAAATAAAATCAATATTTATCAAGTTTGTTAAATTCTTTAAGTGAATATTAATATTTCTAACCATCAAGGTTCTTATTTGCTCCAAATGCATTGATATGGAAAACAAGGTTTTCCAAAATATCGGAAGTGAAAAGACATCCGGCGATGATGTTGATGTCCCTTGATAAGGTCTTGTCATAATCACTTACTGGGCTTGTATATGAACAATTCGTCTCCGCCTCGTCCCATATCCGCAAAAGTTTAATAAACTGGGCCCCTTTCCTTAGAAAATGAGTGTATCTACAAATAGCAATATTATGGTTGACATAAATTTAACAGCAACGGTTAAAAAATAAATCGGTGCAACAAGGTACTTTACAGGAAATATCACGAAATATATGGACATTTAACGTAAAAATCGGGCTAAATACAAGTGTACTTTAAAATTTTATCAACAGTTTAAAATATTATGGTCCGAAATCGATAAAAACATTCAAAGTATAAAAAGTGTTTTAAATCGCGTTGAATCTTCAAGAATCGAATCCCTGAAATACAGCCCCACCCCATAACAAATTTAAGGGGTTAATTAGAACCCAAATTTATTATTCAAAATCGTTGCATATAATCTTAATTGAAGGTAAAAAACTACTAACGTAATGAATCCAATGGAGAAGAAAAATAAGGGCTCAAGCGACCAGACCCATTCGCTCGTACTTTCTGTCCTAAAGTACAGGAATCCATATGCACCCACCAGAATATTAATTAGTAAGAGCGTTGAGATGACGGCACTTATAATTGCTGGTACACTGCAGTATCTGAAATAGAATATTTGCAATGTACTAAAACATTTTTACTGTTTGGGTTAATTTAACGGGTTTTTAAGTGATTACCGGAACTGTAATTTGTAAAGATCGTTTTGAAATACTCCTTGAAATGGAACGATTCCGAGACATCTTCCAAACCTCAAGAAATGCCGTAAACAATAAAACAGATCAACCCGTCGGATGGGGATCGGTTTTTGAAACCGTCCGTGTTTTGACTGAAGTATGTCCATTCCCATCCAGTAATAGGATATGGAATATTTCCTTAATTTTTATGAATACTCTGCGTAATTTCTTCTTAAATTAAGTGAGATTAGAGCTTTCACAAGAGTTGGAAGCATATTGAATGGTAACACTTTCAATTTTCTTCCACAAGCTCCCCGAATTTACATTTTTTGGGATAAAACTGGAATGAATCCACACAATTTATGTAGTCTAGTACCATTTGTTGGCAAAATTTGAATGCATTAGATAACTGTTTGTTTAACGAGTTGAGAGTAATATTAGCTTGAGTGAACGAAAACATCGAAAATACGTTAAAAATAATATTACAAGGAATAGAATAGTTGCCACGATGGTTCTTGTGATTAGTTCTTTGCAGTTATTCTCATTTAGTCAACAATAAAACAATCGAAAATACATTTCATTTCGGAAGGACAGATTTAAAGAGATAGGATGCGGCAATCAACCCGGTGGATTTGTTTAACACACTACTGCAGTTCTGTTACAATTAACGCTTTAAAAACAGTAACGGAAATGATGTTTGCATATCGTAATCTTAAAATCACTTGAATACACGCACCACCACCACCACAAGTAACCCCTTGAAGCTTATTTCTACCAAAAATTAGTATAACCGGTGTATCCAAGTGTTGTCAACTACACTTCATACTCTAATCAAAAAACACCTTAGGGTTAGGAAAGAGTTGAATTTAGAGTTGGGATTTAATTTGGACCCAGTGGTTTTTTTGCAGTAGTATGGACAGACAGACAGACAACATGTTAGTTCACATGAAGTATTTTAGTCACACTTCATAAATGTTCCATTACCTCCATCAGTATTTCTGGAAGAATATTTATATTTGCTCTCCTTACAAAATCCGATGTGTTTTCATTGCTTTTGGAATAGAAATTGTATTTCCATTTGTTTGTTCTAGTAATGATGGATAATGGATCAGGATTTTTCATAAAAGGATGTCGGTGTAACATAGTAAGTAATGTCAAGACAGCAGATAACCCGCTGATCAAATACGGAATTGTATGTCCATTTCTTGTTCAAACAAACACGGTTTTGATTGACAATTCTATTTTCCCTTAAGTATGTTTCCTAGCATTCTCCTCCAAAATCGCAAGGGGTTTCAAATGGATTTTTAGACAAGGAAACAATCACTAGCTATTTGTAAAGTAAATATGATATGATTAAATAAGTTTCATCGGAAATCTGAAGCATTTACTTAGAAAATTGAAAAAAATGAGTCCAAAAAAGGTCTTTTGTGCATTACACGATTTTCAACATTTTCTGTTTTTAGGACCTGCAATTAAAATCTCGATATTTTTAATTAAATTTTATTTCGCATAAACATAAAACCTACAGTGTGCAGTGTATAAAAGCCCGAGTCAGGATGCTTCAATTTGTCTGTATTTTAAACCTATTTCCTTGGCAACACTACTTTACATGACCCCCACGGGCCAACCGATCGACAGATTTTTCCCACCTTCGAACTTAGCCTTCGCATTTGCAAAATACACAAGTGTACCAAATTTCAAGTCGATCGGTCCAGCCGTTTGCCCGCTAGCGTGTCACGGACGGACGGACGGACGGACAGCATGATTCCATAAGCCCTGACTCGGGCTAAAAATATAGAAATAAACCATAATTTCAAGAATTGGCATTCAATATACGTCTACATCCTTATATGCAAATTCCGAATAGCATGATTGAAATATTGAAAACCGTTTGTTTTCAAATCTGATTCAGAATGATTTTAGCTCCCATCTCTCCAACCATTATAGACGGGAAATTGGTATTTCCATTTGGTACAAAAGGCATCACTGAAGCATCAATAACACGAAGTCCAGTCGTTCCAAATACTCTGTTAAAAATTGCATGTGATTAAACCCTTGGTTTTCAAATAAATTAAGCTAAATTCAGTACAAAAAAACTTTATACAATCTTCGGATTACTAGCGAAGACTCTTAAATTCATTATAGGTTTCAAAATCGCCTTTGAACTCTAAAATTTTGGCCATAAGACATTACCTCAGCCTGGAATCGACAACAGAAACTGAGGGATGGGTGCCCATTCGACATGTCGAGGTTGGATGCAAAGATCCGAGACTCCGAATTGGAGCGTAGCATCGCCAATAATCTCTTGTTGCGAATTTAAATTTGTCACACTCGGGCGGACTTTGGAAATTGTCGCTCCATCGTATTCCTAATGACTTGTAGACCGGAGAGTTGAGGAAAAAATCAGCCATTTCCTCCATACCTTTCATGCAGAAATAAAATACATATTAATCCTATTTTTGCGTCAAAATTTTTGAAAAAAAAAACTCTTTTTTAACTGTTTTTATAAAACAATAAAAGTTACCATCAATTGTTCGTTCAAGGTCATACCGATTCCCAAACATTTGAGGATCAATTAGAGGATCCACTTCCGGATTCGAACTCCCCAACCGGACTGTCCCAGTTTGCTCCGGTTTGACCAAAACCACAATCGCTTGCAACGTTTCTTCAGTTCCAATCACTTGTTCCTGGATATAAATGTGAATATCGGGCCAGGACTTGTCCTTGTTCCCTTTGCTCGAGATATAGCCCATTCCAAGTAAAACCGCGAATCCGTCAGTGAAGGATATCCATTGGTAGGGTCCTTTAATATTTGAAAATTTTGATCGTTAATTAAAAAGCAAATATAAGCTTTCGACATTAAATTTTCGAACAATGCAGAACTTACCGGAACCAGTCTCCACGAATTGTAGAATACTCGCCGGGCTTTCGTAGTTGGCCTTCCCAAACGTAGAATTTAGAGCGAAATGAGGCAAGGTCACTATAACATGATCTTGAAGGTAGCGACCAACTGATGGAAGGTTCAGTACTGGTTCAATCTGTTTAGGAAATTAAATTAGGCTTCATTTAAATAGGGTTAGGATTAATTCGAACCCTTTAAAAATGAATTAGCCCCTTGATTCTAATGAACTTGCCCCCCAAATCAATAAAATCGGCCATTATATTGTATGAATTACTTTGTTTTTAGTTTGTGTTTCTTCTGGGTTGGGACATGATTATTTTAATTAGGGTGTTAATTACCATTTTTTAGGGACCATTAGCTCAAACCTTTTCGTTTTAACAAAGAATAGGATGCATTTCATAAATGTATATTTATAAACACCTACTTCAAACAGTTCTTTAGGCATACACTTATTTTCTTATTGCTAATAAAACACTAAATATTTGGATTTTTGAAATCGAGGTTTAAAATTTTTAACGAATCCTTACCCCGTGTCCACTCAATTCCGACTCCGCACCGATTCCTGACAAAAGTAAGAGTTTTGGTGAATCTATAGCCCCCGCTGAAAGAATAACTTCTTTATTGGCAGAGACATAACGCTTCTGCCCATGCCTTTCATAAGTAACTCCAACAGCTCGCTTTTGGTCGTCCAAGTGGATCTTTGAATTAAAAAATTAACATTTAATTGTTAATTAAACTAATCACAACGTACATTTTATTGGTTCCTACCTTCGTTGCCCTCGAGTATCGGTAAATCTTCAGGTTTTCTCTCTTCAAAATGGGCTCAATAAACGCGTGATAAGTTCCCCACCGAATTCCATGGTTCATATTGTAATCGATTTTAGAAAATCCAGTCTGAGACACAAGGGAGTTAATGTCGTTAATTGGATAGCCCTTTTCGGCCAGGGCTGCGAAAAACGGTTCGGCTCCAGGCAGAAATCGCATTTTTTCGATGTGCATTTCCCCTTTGGTTCCGTGAGTTAAACCTGGAGATTTGTGGACAAGAACTGAATTGAACCGGTATGAGAGGACAGATGCATATTATTGTACTTGGAGTTCGTATTAATAATTTATTTCTCAGTACCGTGATTATTGTCGTACCACCCGTGGTAGTTTTCAACGGCTTGGAATGCAAGGGTAACACTCTGAGAATTCCAAATCGGGTCTTGAGTGAAATTGGCCCATTGATCGTAATCCTTGGCATTGCATCGGTTGTAAACCATTCCGTTGACGGAGCTAGAACCTCCGAGAGAAATCCCACGTAGGAAACTACAATTCTGTTGGTAATGAAATAGAATATATGTTAATTCGATCTCTTAAAATGGCATTTTAGTATTTCTTTAAATACGACATCTCAGATACGCTATATTTATCCCGATAATTTCATTTAATTTTACGATCATCATAGTACATTACTTTCAAAATCGAAATATGACCCAAAGTGATCAGTCATTAATATCTGATTTTTTCACTACTGAAAATATAAGTTATATTTACAACGAAGACAGATAGATTGGCTGCCCTAATTGATTTTTTTAGTTTGCTAAAAAAATTGTTGAACAATGGACCCGCAAATAAATATATCGTAAATAACAATTGAAGGGGCAGCAAAAAATCCAGAAAAAAATTAGGAACAAGAAAATCATAATATTTTGCTTTGGTAGAGGCATAATTTTGAATGTTTTCAAAATTAATGTTTAAAATGGATATCACAAAATCGGGTCGACCATAATTAAATTTAGACTTACTCCACCTTGATCAAGACAAGCGTTTTGTTGCGGAACGCTCTGATATTTTTCCGTCATGTCACTCTGTGCAACAAAATTAAGTGTGAAGGGGATGTCACTGACCGGATTCGGGTCGCCACCTCTGTCCAGCAAAAGCACCCTCAATTTCCCCGATTCCGTCAACCGCTTCGCCAAAACCGCCCCCGACGACCCCGCCCCGATTATTATGTAATCGTAGCTCTCCGGATTGACCCCCTCGCCCTTAGCAATGCTAAGGACTACATCACTCGTACGAAGGACCCTGCTGTAGAGACCGAATTCCTCGATCGTCAGTTGGTTTAATAGCACGGCTGTCACGACAATCGGAATCGCCAGTCTCGATGCCACTGGTGCCCAAGTCAAAACCATTTTAACTTGGCTAAATTACGTTAATTAAATGACCAGTGAGTTCCGGTTGTGACGGATGTCAGCGATTGACTGAACTGAGGTTCAGATTTATTCAAGAATCTAAGGACCTCCTTGTTGAAGTTTAACAGAAAATGAACTTGTGCCCTCAATATAAAATGGGTTAAAAATTTAACCGACCAAGGCTCAAAAACAAGTCATAAAATATCATAAGGGATTAGATAAAACACAGTGGGATTGAATATTTGCTCGTGGAGTATCTGTATTATAAGTGTAACGATAGGATTGGGACTTATTCCGAGGTTTACAAGAAATTGTTACTGAATGAGGAAATTATTTCGAGGTGGGTGTAGTTATTTCGAGGCTTTAGCAATGATTCAGGACAAATGTATTAAAAACAGTTTTATGGATTTACGGTAGCTGAGCTTGTTTTAATATCCTGTTGACCCTATCATTTCAACGGTTTTTACGATTTAATAAAATCCATGCGAAATGTGAATGATATCACACATCCAGCCTTGATTAAGTAAAATTGCCAAATTGATATTTATAATAACAAACAAACCTCATCAACGGCACATATTATATGTTTGTAATTAAAATTAAAGAATTAGATGATGCAGATAAATTCACGGAATAGCTTGATCTGATAGTAAAATGCATTTTTTAATTGGCTTGGCATATTGATATCTTATTTTATTCTTTGGTTTATATCTTCAATTTACTGTTGATAATCCATTCCATGTTGGATCCACATTCTTGAAATTACATTGTATTTAATGTTAGTCAAATAAAAA
This sequence comes from Desoria tigrina, assembly GCA_906901685.1. Classification (NCBI taxonomy): domain Eukaryota; kingdom Metazoa; phylum Arthropoda; class Collembola; order Entomobryomorpha; family Isotomidae; genus Desoria; species Desoria tigrina. Next base: position 132,714 of record CAJQTU010000108.1, read on the forward strand.
ATTGTTGAGTCATTGTATTTTATTTTTAGAATTATTTGGAGCATTTTTTATACAGTTTAAATCAGTAATAGTAGTTATTACAGGCTTTTACTTATAATTAACATCCTCTCAAGTCCATTTAATTTGCACACGTTACAATATTATGCTTAGAGCATCAGATCATGTAGTGTGTATTTTTGTAGCCTTGCATATAGAATAGATCTCAAATCTACACCATATAATAAATAGCTACTAGCTCTCTCATACAGGAATGAGTAGAGAAGGAACCTATTTGACAAGTCCAATTTCCCGTTCAAAGATTTACTTAAATTCTCCATTTCTTTACGTGTAACCATGAGTACTGGGGTACTCTTGGTCACATTCGCATAATGAACATTTCATCAATAAAATTATTATATGAACAAACCACAAGAGGATTTTTAGTCAATTTGACTTCAAGGCAGTAAAAAAATTGTGAACCTAAGAATATTCGATGACCAATTAAAATATGTTTATTTCAATATTTTTATGATACAAGAAAAATCCAGTAGAAATATATCAAAAATAGAGTGTTAATGTTTTATCCGGATTTGCTAATTATTGTTGCAATAATTGAATTAATTTTGTTTGCAGTTCAATTTGGGATCATGAATTCAATTTTAAATGGGATACATTTAGAAGTGGCAGTAGGTACTAATAATAATGATTAGAATATAGAACTCCCAAGATGATTTATTTTCGTTTTTTAATACAATAGAAGTTCAAAATTGTTAACATCAGAAACATGCTTTTGTCATGATTCTGGGATACTAAAATGTTCAAAATCTACTAACATTTTACAGAATTTTTAGCTATTTGCAGAATTTTCAACAATATAAAATCATGCTTCATTCCGTGAAGTCACAATTTTTAATCAATTTCATTGCTTAATTTTGGTTACATTTTACTAATTCGGGTTAGTTTAATTTGCTGAACACTGGATAAAAATGCCAAAAATCTCCAGTTTTATGTACCATATTTCGACGATTTTAAGCAACAATTTCATGGAATAATCCCATATTTCGTTCTGCAAAATTTCATTTTTCAATACAAATTCATCGCTCATATTCTGATGAATTTGGAGTGGATCAGAGTTGGTTTAAATTTGAGCCTTTTTGGCTTTGCTGAATACGGGTTTACCATAGTCCGTGAGTCAGAGTTAACACGGGGTTCCATAGCCGAGTGGAAATTTAAAGGAAATCTTAAAACCGGAAATTGAACCTCACAAAACGCTTCCGTCTCATCTTACCCCGTTCAATTCCCCCCCTTCATTTGCAATACAACTTCATCTTTACAAGCCATACGTATATACAAAACATACATAACAACCATGTAAAAAACTGGCCTGTACCGTGTACCAAAACAATATCAGTAAATCTGGTTCTATTAGAACAACAACTCTATTTGTTTTTATCTCATACAAAATCGGATAGTTTATTGCTATATGACCGGCGCTTATTAATAAAAGCAGTTTGTTGGAACGATGAAGATAATATATTCTATTTTAAGCATGCTAACTGTTTTATACAGAGAAACACATCATGGTTTATTCGAGTAATTTAATTTTAAATACAATATAGATGGATATACTTTTAACCGCATTTCAAGTGTCTATTTTGATTATTTTCATGTCACTTTTAATGAAATCATGTTGAAAGAACTTTTTTAATTCTAATTTTAATTTAACTTGAACTTTAACCCTTAATAGCGTTTGCACGGAATGAAACTTCATCTCAAGTAATAGAGATAAAAATATAAATTATTTGTAACGCTTCATATGCAATTAACAGAAGGTTAACTCGTAACAATACATTTCACCAGCCCTATGACTTTTTTTTTGGCTTCCTAGTTGAATATAATAGAATTGATTGACAATTATTGACAATCAATTGGCAAATTTAATCAAGTTTGATGTAAAGTAAGGATTCATAACATACACACACTTTAGTCATGATGTCATTTTAGATATGTTATTAATTATCTGATAAGATTTAATCACATTCAATGATTTAATTGTCTTGTTTGAGTAAAGGGTTGGAGTTGTCAATTAGCTTTAAAATCCGAAGAGATTCATAACTTTATAGTCATTTTATTGGAAAACTCGGGAGTTTAAAGTTGTCGGAAAATATATACTTCTTGTGCAAAAATGGGTAAGAATTCGGAAACTTTGTAATTTATTAATTTCCAAAATTTCCATACACTTAAAATAATGTTTCAAAATTTTCCCTTGTTCCAATAGGTCGTTTTATTACTTTGATGGTACTAGTCGCTGTCCTTGCGACGGTATCTTCCTCAAAATTTCAACCCGTAAGTTTACAAAATGACGTGTTTGTCTGTCTGTCTCGAGAACCTTGTCCATACTGTATTTCAAAACTAAATTAAATTAGTCATTGAAATCCGAAAGAATCCACTTGAATCGAAACAATGTTTGGATTTTAAAACTGGACTAAAATTGACCATTAAAATTGAAGTTAAAACCTTGATAATTTTGAAAGCTATACTCTTTCAGATTTGATAATAATCGTTATTAATTTTTTAAGAAAAAAGACACCAAAGCCGCAGTCCAAATTATTGTGGACAATCGACGGGATTCAGCAACAACCGTGAACTGTTGCTCAGCAGATGACGATCTTTGCCAAAAGCCGTTGGAGTCCAACCGGTACTACAACTTCGCCTTCACTCCCTCAATCTTAGGGAACACTGTCTTCACCTGCCGCGCGATATTCGGAGTTGTCGAAGACGCAGCCGCGCCCACAATCCGCACCTTCTCCCACTCTTGGACCGCTTATGCCGAACGAGAAGACACAAACCAGGGATCGGCTATTTTCGAACTCCGAGACGATGGGATTTACTGGGATAATAATTTCATGGCTACCTGGGAAAATTCCACAACTTTTCCACCAATTTTGGGTCCAGTTTGTCCCCAACATACGAAACCTTGTGATGGAGCTTAAAATTGAGGAGTAAAATGCAATTAAACAGTTGAAAAACTTAAAGGTTTTTAAAAGACATAAACTTTAAAGGTTTAAAAGAGCAGTCCAATTATTGAGTTCCATTTGGAAAATAAAATATCTTGTGAATTAAAAATTCTAAACTTATTCTACTATCGTTCATTAACGACAGATATATTGCTATACTGCATACTCATAGAGTCGAAATTCGCATTCATTTTTTTATCTTGATCGGTGATCTTTCAACTTCGTACTATAGTCCCTGTGCTGTTTGACTCGGCTGATAAAACTCGTTTAGTCTATATCTATTGCAGAATATACAGTTAATAGCTTTAATATCGGACTGGCTATGCCTGTGAAGGACGAAAAAAGTTTTATCGGCCGAGTCAAACGGCACAGGGACTTTTCAAAGCCCAAACCATTGCATTACTATCATTGAGCTTGAGGATATTCAGTTCATACTTTAGATTTAAACCAATTTATGTGATATTACTCTTAGGAAAGAATGGTGGCCCTTAAAAGGGCCGTTGGGTTGTAGTAGGTTTAAGGTGATGAATTTAGGCTCGTTCTCCACGGATTCGTCGGGCGAGTTGGATGTCCTTGGGCATGATGGTGACCCGCTTGGCATGGATGGCACACAAGTTGGTGTCTTCGAAGAGACCCACCAAGTAAGCCTCAGATGCCTCCTGAAGGGCCATCACAGCCGAGCTCTGGAATCGGAGATCAGTCTTGAAATCCTGAGCAATTTCACGGACCAATCGCTGGAACGGGAGTTTTCGGATCAGAAGCTCCGTCGACTTTTGATAACGTCGGATTTCTCGGAGCGCAACAGTTCCGGGACGGTAACGATGGGGCTTCTTGACACCTCCGGTCGCAGGGGCACTTTTACGTGCTGCCTTGGTCGCCAACTGCTTACGAGGAGCCTTTCCTCCGGTGGATTTACGGGCGGTTTGCTTGGTACGAGCCATTGCTGATGAAGAGAGTAGGTTAAGTTGTTTTTGACAATTCCAGTTCGAGAAACGAATTGTAACTGATGACTTTCCAAGGGTTGCAGCTCCGTTTTATGTAAGAGAGGTGAGTAGCCGGTTTTAATCCCGCTTTCAGCTGCCTCTTTTATGATGCATTTCAATTTGGGATCAGAAAAAAGGTACTTGAAAACGGTCGAACTCGAACAAGACAGGCAGATAGAAAGAAAGTCTAAATCCGTTGAAAAAGGCAGAAAAAGGCAACTTAAAAATGCTCCAAAATCCCTTCTTAGGAAAAAAAACATACCAAATAATAAGGCTTGTATATATTTTAACCAAGGTATAAAAAGGAGTTTGCTTATCAATTTAAGTTATAATGAAATACAGGTTAAGTCCTTGCCTTTCTTTCAATATAAAGAATTCTCAGAATCAGTTAATGCCTGCTGTTAAAATATTCTTGGTTTACTAGAATTGTTTTTGAAGAGAATCGAAAAGTATAGCATTTTAAAGTTGGGAAACTGAATTGATTTTGGTTTGGTACTCACACATCTAAAAAGCCAAAAACTGTCAAATATACAAAATGGGCTAAACCAGAAAAAGGCAAAAATATGATGGTATTAAAATTATCGTAAATCGTACGTGATAACGACAATAGTCGTTTTACAGCTTATATAGATTCAACAGATCAGATATAGATAAAAAAAAACCTTTGTCCATTCTCATCCTACCCCTGGTTATAATGTTAGGGGGACAGGTGAGACCGGACCTTTTCCAAAGCTACTCATTTTTTTCAGCAACTGAGTCGAGGACGACTCAGTTGAAAAGTATAAAAAGGAAGCTCACCCCAACCCAAGTCATCAAAGCAACTTCATCTCTCGAACTTGTAACATCTCCGTTTTATTCTCAAAACTCTTGAAAATGTCAGGACGTGGAAAGGGAGGTAAAGTGAAGGGAAAGGCAAAGTCCCGGTCCAGCCGTGCCGGACTCCAGTTCCCAGTCGGTCGAATCCATCGTCTGCTCCGAAAGGGTAACTACGCTGAACGTGTGGGAGCTGGTGCCCCCGTCTATTTGGCCGCTGTCATGGAGTACTTGGCAGCCGAGGTGCTGGAGTTGGCCGGCAACGCTGCCCGTGACAACAAGAAGACCCGTATCATCCCCCGTCACCTTCAGCTCGCCATCCGCAACGACGAAGAGTTGAACAAACTCTTATCCGGAGTCACCATTGCCCAGGGAGGAGTCCTGCCTAACATCCAGGCTGTCCTCTTGCCCAAGAAGACTGAAAAGAAATCCGCCTAAATCTACACAATCTCAACTTCACCCAACGGCCCTTTTAAGGGCCACCATTCTTTCATAAGAGCACAAAAACATGTAGTAGTTCATCAGAAACATGCGAAATCCGTACAGAACGTTTTATGAGAATGTATGCAATGTATGTAAATTCCTTTCCAACTAATTTAAGTTGTTGGTTGGGACTCGGTCGGTAGGGTACTGTCTAGTGAAATTACAATATGCATTTTTAATTTTTAGAACATTCTATCGTAGCGAATGAGATTTAACACCCAATACAATTATAATAACTAATGTGTAATAATTTTTACGAATATTGAATATTATATCGGCAATTCAGTTTTATTGGGATTGCTGTCTCGTCTCGTTCGAAGCAGCTGCATTTAATTTGTAATTAGGTAACTACAATTATAAATATCAAATGACGGTCATATTATTTCGAAGATTTAAAATGCTCTCAGGAATGAGTGGTGGCCCTTAAAAGGGCCGTTGGGTTCGAGATCAGTTTTGTGGTCAGCAGGGGAGGGTTATTTAACCTCCGAATCCGTAGAGAGTACGTCCCTGTCGCTTGAGAGCGTAGACGACGTCCATGGCAGTGACGGTCTTCCTCTTGGCGTGTTCAGTGTAAGTGACAGCGTCACGGATCACGTTCTCAAGGAACACTTTGAGGACGCCACGGGTTTCTTCGTAGATGAGACCCGAAATACGCTTCACACCTCCTCGACGGGCCAAACGACGGATGGCAGGCTTCGTGATCCCCTGGATGTTATCACGCAATACTTTACGATGACGCTTGGCTCCCCCTTTTCCAAGGCCCTTTCCTCCCTTACCACGACCAGTCATGATGAAGACGTTTAGAGTACGAAATGAAAGACAAGTTTACAAGCTCAAATTGTAGACGAGAATGATGGCTTAGAGAAGAGGGAGTTGGATTATATAGTGGAGTGCCGACGTCGGAGACAAGTAGAAAGGGATCGGGGCAGCTGAACAAATGTAGGAAGGTTTATTGAAGGAGATGAACAAAGGTAGAATGAGTGGGAAAGAATTCAGTCTCAGATTGCCTCAAAAAACGTTCTCCTATTTTTAAGATTTTATTGCCTGGAATATTTGCTTTAATTCTCACCTGTCACTGCTATGATTGATACTTTTACTAAATTCTTCTATCTTTAATTATGCATCATAAAAACATAAAGAGGATGCGGATAATATGATTCTAATTCAACAATAAGTTCCACAGAGTTTCACATTCAGTTATTTTAAAATACTCACGTGTATACGAATTTAGAAGTCCAAAGTTGGGGACAAACTGTGAACTGTAACTAAAATAACAGCTATAAAACTTAAAAATAAAAAAATAATTGCATTTAATAAAGCAGCACGGGTTCTGGCGGGATGTGACCACGGGGTATTCGAAGACATTGCATTCGAGGTGCTTTTAGAGAGAGAGTTCCATCCTCGTCCGACCTGACCTATTTAGTCTCTCCCCAACACTTTCTCCTTTGCATAGAAGCTTTGGAATCCTTACGGAAACTATCATCTCACTTTATCCAGAAAAACTTAAAAAAACACGATCAACATAATGGCTGACGTAGAAACCGCCGGATCTCCTGCTGCCCCCGCCGCAGCCCCCAAAAAGGGCAGGGCTGGAAGACCAGCAGCTGGACCTCCAAAACCAAAAGTGGTCAAGTCACCCAAGAAGACCGGGGCTCCCAAGGCCCGTGCCCCTGCCAAACCCGCAACTCATCCCCCAGCCAACGTGATGGTGGTTGAGGCTGTAGCTGCTCTTGCCGAGAAAGGAGGTTCATCTCTGATTGCCATCAAGAAGCACATTGCTTCTCACTACAAGGCCGACGTGGAGAAATTGGCTCCTTTCCTCCGAAAGGCTCTCAAGAAGCAAGTGGAGGCTGGTAAGTTGACTCAAACCAAGGGAACCGGGGCAACTGGATCCTTCAAGCTCACTGTCAAGCCCAAGCCTGCCAAGAAACCTGCCGGTGAAAAGAAGGCCAAGGCTGTGAAAGCCAAGTCACCCAAGAAGGCTGCTGCTGGGGCAAAGAAGACCAAGAAACCTGCCGCATCACCAAAAGCAAAGAAACCAGCTTCGCCCAAGAAGGCTCCTGTTGTCGCTGCCAAGAAGGCCCCAGCTGCTGTTGCCCCACCTAAACCAGCCCCAAAGGCAAAGAAAGCCATGAAGCCCAAGGCCCCCAAAGTCAAACTCCCTAAGACTTTGAAGGCCAAGGTTGCAGCTAAACCTAAGACCGCAGCCGCTAAGAAGACTGCCCCCAAAGCAAAGAAAGCTTAAATTGAATCCGGATGTCCTCAGAAAAATCTTAATTAACCAACGGCCCTTTTAAGGGCCACCAATCTTTCCAAAGAGCAATCATATTCAGTTATGATCTACTTCATATTTTAACACTTGAATGTTGCAATTGGACATTGTCAGGAGTTGAACGGTCAACATTTTGAGTGAACCGAAACCAAGGAATAAGAGACAGGTTGGGGGTAAAATGAGATTTGTCAAATTAAAAACTAAACAGCTGCAGAGAAATGTGAGTCTGTCTTTTAATGCCCCGATCATGTCATCATTACGATTTCCGAAATTGCTAAGCCTAAGCTGGAACCGGAACCGAATGTCTTTAGACACTGCGAGTGTCCCTCTTGTGGTGACATTCTATACGATTATTTTGTACCATTTTATCGTCTAAATGTCTTCGTCTGTGAATAATTTGTAATTTAATACTTGCACTTTGTAAAATAAAAAAGGATGGGCTATTTGAAATAATACTTGAAACATTGAACATGAGTAATTAAAATACATATATATATCTATGCATGCAGTCAATGTACAATACATATGCATATTGATATTAAAGTTTATTTTCTGGCTAAAGAACATTTTATGTCGTTGGTGTAGTTTGCTCTCAGGAACGAGTGGTGGCCCTTAAAAGGGCCGTTGGGTTTGAGATCAGTTTAGTGGTCAGCAGTCAAGGGTTATTTAACCTCCGAATCCGTAGAGGGTACGTCCCTGTCGCTTGAGAGCGTAGACGACGTCCATGGCAGTGACGGTCTTCCTCTTGGCGTGTTCAGTGTAAGTGACAGCGTCACGGATCACGTTCTCAAGGAACACTTTGAGGACGCCACGGGTTTCTTCGTAGATGAGACCCGAAATACGCTTCACACCTCCTCGACGGGCCAAACGACGGATCGCAGGCTTCGTGATCCCCTGGATGTTATCACGCAATACTTTACGATGACGCTTGGCTCCCCCTTTTCCAAGACCCTTTCCTCCCTTACCACGACCAGTCATGATGACTTTGATGAGAGGTTACAAAAAAGTACAAGAGAATCTTACAAGCTGAAGCTGTAGATGCGAATGAAAGGTGAGAGACGGGAGGGTAGACTTATATTGTCGAGTGCCGACGATCAAGCAGTTTGCCAGGAACGGAGCCGTTGCTTTTTAGTAGAGGCATGTTTTTCTCAGAGTACCCAATAGCCATACTAATTTTAGAGTTTTTAAGCATGTTTAAGATATTATGAGTATTTGGAAGACTGCTACTTTTAGTACTTTTAATCCTTTTTAATCCCCTCTAATGCCTTAGGTTACGGACATACACCCATCACGCGTTAAAAACGTTTAAAATCGATGAATAGATTTATTTCAAATAGACGTTTCAAGATAGTACCGACCCTCGACTACAAATATGATTTGAAAGATATGATTGAAGTCAGTTGTAAACGATTAAAATTAAAATCAAGCATCCATTCATGCATAAATAGTATTTCCAAGCTAATTTGGAGGGAAATCCACATCCATCCAGCCAAGCCAACTCTTATCTGCTTTTCCCTCCAACAAATCCCGCGCTTTTGCAAGACAGAACATGTAGATAGATGCAGTAGCCAAAGCCAATTCATGCAAGAGAAAGGTGTTCTACTCAAAGTAAAAGCAAACTACTCAATCCTCCTCCAAGTTACTCATTTTTTGTGATGGACGGCTACTCAGCGGTCCCATATAAGTAGGAGTCCTCCCCTACTTCCATCTCATTCACATTTCATCTCTTGACTCGTTCAAAGCTCTGAAAAGTAACTCTACTCGTCATCATGCCACCAAAGGTCGGAGGGAAAGCTGTGGGGAAGAAGGCCGTGTCCAAGGCAAAGAACATCTCTAAAAGCGGGGACAAGAAGGTTCGTCGGAAGAAGAGGAAGGAGTCCTACGCCGTGTACATTTACAAGGTCTTGAAGCAAGTTCACCCTGACACGGGTGTCTCGTCCAAAGCCATGTCCATCATGAACTCTTTCGTGAACGACCTGTTCGAGAGGATCGCTTCCGAATCCTCACGACTCGCCCACTACAACAAGAGGACCACCATCACTTCAAGGGAAATACAGACAGCTGTTCGTCTCCTTCTCCCCGGCGAATTGGCCAAACACGCCGTCTCCGAAGGAACCAAAGCCGTCACCAAGTACACCTCGTCCAAGTAAATCAGCTTTCACAAAACTCCAAAACACACCCAACGGCCCTTTTAAGGGCCACCATTCATTCCTGAGAGCAAAGAATTCGTTTCTTGACCTGTCACTTACTTGACAATATGAAATAGTAACAAATACCAATGCCAGCTCGAATTACTAATATTTTCGGTGTTTCAATTTCAAGGAATGCAATAAAACATCCAGATTCTGCTTTCATCATATCACGAGTAAAATAATATAAAAATAGTCATCCAAAGGCATGTCTCATTTTGCCTCATTCGTTTTAAAATACACTTCAGATCTTTGATCTTGAATTGGCATATTATTAGGGATTATATTTTAATATGTACACTGCTTCACATACAAGCCAATAAATACGAAGTTCAAAGTTTAGACTAAAGTCGCTTTCTTGAGAACTACAACTTCCTAAATGTGAAATATATATGAAGTTATGAAGGTATTCGTTTCGACTTTTTGGTTTGGTTTATGTTATAGTCAGTCAGTAGCAATAGTAGCATAGATCTATATAATATATTTATTAATATCTATGGTCAGTAGTCAGTAGCACTTGATTCAAGTTATGAAGACAGACTAATTTAATGATATCATTATATCATAGCTTTAATACCTACTGGTTTTCATTGCGCGAGATACTTCTCAAAGCCAAGTTCAATGTTGTATTTATATTATTTATAAAACAGGCTTCTGATCTATCTATAAATATGCAAAACGTGTGTAAAAGTGGAAGGTCTGCAACGATGCACAATTAAATGCAAGTTTTGTTTTGTGCTCTTAGGAAAGAATGGTGGCCCTTAAAAGGGCCGTTGGGTTAAGATGAGATTGTGTAGATTTAGGCGGATTTCTTTTCGGTCTTCTTGGGCAAGAGTACAGCCTGGATGTTAGGCAAGACTCCTCCTTGGGCAATGGTGACTCCGGATAAGAGTTTGTTCAACTCTTCGTCGTTGCGGATGGCGAGCTGAAGGTGACGGGGGATGATACGGGTCTTCTTGTTGTCACGGGCAGCGTTGCCGGCCAACTCCAGCACCTCCGCTGCCAAGTACTCCATGACAGCGGCCAAATAGACGGGGGCACCAGCTCCCACACGTTCAGCGTAGTTACCCTTTCGGAGCAGACGATGGATTCGACCGACTGGGAACTGGAGTCCAGCACGGCTGGAGCGGGACTTTGCCTTTCCCTTCACTTTACCTCCCTTTCCACGTCCAGACATTTTCAAGTGTTTTGAGAGTAAACGGAGTTATTACAAGTTCAAGAGATGAAGTTGCTTTGATGACTTGGGTTGAGGTGAGCTTCCTTTTTATACTTTTCTACTGAGTCGTCCTCGCCTCAGTTGCTGAAAAAAATGAGTAGTTTTGGTGAAAAAGGTGGAGTGTCAAAACATTATAGCCAATCATGAAAGAGGCTGAGAAATGGAGGGATTAAAACCGGCTACTCACCTCTCTACTATAAAAAGAAACCCCAACATGCAGAGAGTCATCACTTGCATTTTGTTTCTTGAACTCAACTTGTCTAAATCTCTTCCTACTCTCTTACAGCAGCAATGGCTCGTACCAAGCAGACAGCCCGTAAATCCACCGGAGGAAAGGCTCCTCGTAAGCAGTTGGCGACCAAGGCAGCACGTAAAAGTGCCCCTGCGACCGGAGGTGTCAAGAAGCCCCATCGTTACCGTCCCGGAACTGTTGCGCTCCGAGAAATCCGACGTTATCAAAAGTCGACGGAGCTTCTGATCCGAAAACTCCCGTTCCAGCGATTGGTCCGTGAAATTGCTCAGGATTTCAAGACTGATCTCCGATTCCAGAGCTCGGCTGTGATGGCCCTTCAGGAGGCATCTGAGGCTTACTTGGTGGGTCTCTTCGAAGACACCAACTTGTGTGCCATCCATGCCAAGCGGGTCACCATCATGCCCAAGGACATCCAACTCGCCCGTCGAATCCGTGGAGAACGAGCCTAAATTCATCACAATAAACCTACTACTACCCAACGGCCCTTTTAAGGGCCACCATTCTTTCCTAAGAGCACAAAACAAACAATCATAGCCAACATTCTTATCTCAAGAAGTTATGACTGATGTTGGAGCTTGCATACATGCTATACAGCATCAAACATGACTACAGATTCATGGTTTAGAGCAGTTATACTTTTAAGCCTTTTAAATAAAGGCCCAAAATGAATGGGATCAGATTCAAGTTCAAGATTATGTTCCAAATTACGAAATTACAATGTGGTTTAGATGGAACCTTCATTCAAGCTTGATTTAATTTGCTGTATTTAGGAATTGAGTCCTATGAAATTAATAG
>CAJQTU010000109.1:0-37491 GCA_906901685.1 Desoria tigrina
GTTGTAAAGAACAGGGTCTGTAGTATCCAAAAACTGCAAAAAACCGCATCTAGCTAATGCGGTTTTTTCACAATTAATTTACAGGTTTTTAAAGGTTTTCCATCGGTTTTTTGGATGGGTGACGGGATTTGACCGTTTTTTTGGGTTTAAACGTTCACGAAACCTAATAACCTTGCTGCGTTTTAAAGAGCAGGGTCTGTAGTATCCAAAAACCGCAAAAAACCGCAAAAAACCGCATCTAGCTAATGCGGTTTTTTCACGATTAATTCACAGGTTTTTTAAACGTTTTCCATCGGTTTTTTGGATGGGTGACGGGACTTGACCGGTTTTTTTGGGTTTAAACGTACAGAAAACCAAAAAACCTTGCTGCGTTGTAAAGAACAGGGTCTGTAGTATCCAAAAACTGCAAAAAACCGCATCTAGCTAATGCGGTTTTTTCACAATTAATTTACAGGTTTTTAAAGGGTTTTCCATCGGCTTTTTGGATAGGTGACGGGACTTGACCTGGTTTTTTGGGTTTAAACGTACAGAAAACCAAACAACCTTGCTGCGTTGTAAAGAACAGGGTCTGTAGTATCCAAAAACTGCAAAAAACCGCATCTAGCTAATGCGGTTTTTTTTAAAATTAATTTACAGGTTTTTAAAGGTTTTCCATCGGTTTTTTGGATAAGTGACGGGACTTGACCGGTTTTTTGGGTTTTAAACGTTCACGAAACCTAAAAACCTTGCTGCGTTGTAAAGAACAGGGTCTGTAGTATCCAAAAACTGCAAAAAACCGCATCTAGCTAATGCGGTTTTTTCACAATTAATTTACAGGTTTTTAAAGGTTTTCCATCAGTTTTTTTGGATGGGTGACGGGACTTGACCGGTTTTTTGGGTTTAAACGTTCACGAAACCTAAAAACCTTGCTGCGTTTTAAAGAGCAGGGTCTGTAGTATCCAAAAAACCGCAAAAAACCGCATCTAGCTAATGCGGTTTTTTCACGATTAATTTACAGGTTTTTAAACGTTTTCCATCGGTTTTTTGGATGGATGACGGGACTTGACCGGTTTTTTGGGTTTAAACGTACAGAAAACCAAAATACCTTGCTGCGTTGTAAAGAACAGGGTCTGTAGTATCCAAAAACTGCAAAAAACCGCATCTAGCTAATGCGGTTTTTTCACAATTAATTTACAGGTTTTTAAACGTTTTCCATCGGTTTTTTGGATGGATGACGGGACTTGACCGGTTTTTTGGGTTTAAACGTACAGAAAACCAAAATACCTTGCTGCGTTGTAAAGAACAGGGTCTGTAGTATCCAAAAACTGCAAAAAACCGCATCTAGCTAATGCGGTTTTTTCACAATTAATTTACAGGTTTTTAAAGGTTTTCCATCGGTTTTTTGGATAGGTGACGGGACTTGACCGGTTTTTTGGGTTTAAACGTACAGAAAACCAAAAAACCTTGCTGGGTTGTAAAGAACAGGGTCTGTGGTATCCAAAAACCGCAAAAAACCGCATCTGGCTAATGCGGTTTTTTCACAATTAATTTACAGGTTTTTAAACGTTTTCCATCGGTTTTTTGGATGGGTGACGGGACTTGACCGGTTTTTTGGGTTTAAACGTACAGAAGACCAAACAACCTTGCTGCGTTGTAAAGAACATGGTCTGTAGTATCCAAAAACCGCAAAAAACCGCATCTGGCTAATGCGGTTTTTTCACAATTTATTTACAGGTTTTTAAAGGTTTTCCATCGGTTTTTTGGATGGGTGACGGGACTTGACCGGTTTTTTGGGTTTAAACGCACAGAAAACCAAAAAAAACTTGCTGCGTTGTAAAGAACAGGGTCTGTAGTATCCAAAAACCGCAAAAAACCGCATCTGGCTAATGCGGTTTTTTCACAATTTATTTACAGGTTTTTAAAGGTTTTCCATCGGTTTTTTGGATGGGTGACGGGACTTGACCGGTTTTTTGGGTTTAAACGTTCACAAAACCTAAAAACCTTGCTGCGTTTTAAAGAACAGGGTCTGTAGTATCCAAAAACCGCAAAAAACCGCATCTGGCTAATGCGGTTTTTTCACAATTTATTTACAGGTTTTTAAAGGTTTTCCATCGGTTTTTTGGATGGGTGACGGGACTTGACCGGTTTTTTGGGTTTAAACGCACAGAAAACCAAAAAAAACTTGCTGCGTTGTAAAGAACAGGGTCTGTAGTATCCAAAAACCGCAAAAAACCGCATCTGGTAAATGCGGTTTTTTCACAATTTATTTACAGGTTTTTAAAGGTTTTCCATCGGTTTTTTGGATGGGTGACGGGACTTGACCGATTTTTTGGGTTTAAACGCACAGAAAACCAAAAAAAACTTGCTGCGTTGTAAAGAACAGGGTCTGTAGTATCCAAAAACCGCAAAAAACCGCATCTGGCTAATGCGGTTTTTTCACAATTTATTTACAGGTTTTTAAAGGTTTTCCATCGGTTTTTTGGATGGGTGACGGGACTTGACCGGTTTTTTGGGTTTAAACGTTCACAAAACCTAACAACCTTGCTGCGTTGTAAAGAACATGGTCTGTAGTATCCAAAAACCGCAAAAAACCGCATCTGGCTAATGCGGTTTTTTCACAATTTATTTACAGGTTTTTAAAGGTTTTCCATCGGTTTTTTGGATGGGTGACGGGACTTGACCGGTTTTTTGGGTTTAAACGCACAGAAAACCAAAAAAAACTTGCTGCGTTGTAAAGAACAGGGTCTGTAGTATCCAAAAACCGCAAAAAACCGCATCTGGCTAATGCGGTTTTTTCACAATTTATTTACAGGTTTTTAAAGGTTTTCCATCGGTTTTTTGGATGGGTGACGGGACTTGACCGGTTTTTTGGGTTTAAACGTTCACGAAACCTAAAAACCTTGCTGCGTTTTAAAGAGCAGGGTCTGTAGTATCCAAAAACCGCAAAAAAACGCAAAAAACCGCATCTAGCTAATGCGGTTTTTTCACGATTAATTTACAGGTTTTTAAACGTTTTCCATCGGTTTTTTGGATGGATGACGGGACTTGACATGTTTTTTGGGTTTAAACGTACAGAAAACCAAAATACCTTGCTGCGTTGTAAAGAACAGGGTCTGTAGTATCCAAAAACTGCAAAAAACCGCATCTAGCTAATGTGGTTTTTTCACAATTAATTTACAGGTTTTTAAAGGTTTTCCATCGGTTTTTTGGATAGGTGACGGGACTTGACCGGTTTTTTGGGTTTAAACGTACAGAAAACCAAAAAACCTTGCTGGGTTGTAAAGAACAGGGTCTGTGGTATCCAAAAACCGCAAAAAACCGCATCTGGCTAATGCGGTTTTTTCACGATTAATTTACAGGTTTTTAAACGTTTTCCATCGGTTTTTTGGATGGGTGACGGGACTTGATCGGTTTTTTGGGTTTAAACGTACAGAAGACCAAACAACCTTGCTGCGTTGTAAAGAACATGGTCTGTAGTATCCAAAAACCGCAAAAAACCGCATCTGGCTAATGCGGTTTTTTCACAATTTATTTACAGGTTTTTAAAGGTTTTCCATCGGTTTTTTGGATGGGTGACGGGACTTGACCGGTTTTTTGGGTTTAAACGCACAGAAAACCAAAAAAAACTTGCTGCGTTGTAAAGAACAGGGTCTGTAGTATCCAAAAACCGCAAAAAACCGCATCTGGCTAATGCGGTTTTTTCACAATTTATTTACAGGTTTTTAAAGGTTTTCCATCGGTTTTTTGGATGGGTGACGGGACTTGACCGGTTTTTTGGGTTTAAACGTTCACAAAACCTAAAAACCTTGCTGCGTTTTAAAGAACAGGGTCTGTAGTCTGTAGTAATAGAAACCCCCACTACTCGGCCGGAGCCGAGTAGTGCGGGTTTCTACTGAATTTCTTCATTGTTTTTTTATTGAAATTTAGAATACACTGAATGTTTTTAAGGTACTACGTACCAGCTAAACATGAATGATTTAGAATAACAATTTTCAGATTTCAACGTTTGTTATTCCTCAATGCAGGAAGAATATTTGATAAATGCAATGCGTTCTGAATAGCTTGATGTTGATTCTTGAGTTCAGTGTAGGTTTCTGAAATTAGTTTTTCAAATCCATCGCGACATTCAGGAAATCGCATAGCACAATCCCAGTAACTCTCTATTGCTTCCATTGCAACGTATTTTTCCTAATTTAAAATGAAATTTGAAATTAATCAATGTTGGATGTCAACTGTCGAGAAATGTCTCACCTTCTCATTCAAGGTGGAATGTTTGATGGAAAGGTTAATTAGACTTTGTATTTCTTCTGTAGTGTTTGGAGAAAGTAAAATACTTTCTCGGTGTTTAGATACGAGTTGTAATATATTTAATCTAGATACATCTTTACTCCATTGCTCAGGATGAGTATTTAAGAATATAGCTGAAGGAGGGAGTTGTTCTAAATAAAAATAGTTGCAAATGGACTCAATTTCCATTCGTGCGGTTGTCTTTTCACACACAAAGAAATTTTGATAAAAATTCGAACAAGCTGAAATATATGAAGGAGTCTGCATTTTTCAAAAAACTTAATAAGCTTCAATGATTCAAATGCATATGATTCCAAAACGTAAGAAATGCAACAGCTTTTATACTATTGCTATTTATGTTACAACACGATTTGTAAATGCTGACTTTGTAATTTCAATAATGCTGCGTATTTTTATATCTAATCGAGATAAAGAAATTCCTAACACAGCATTAATAATATCTATATATTTTTGAATGAGTGATAAGACTCGGATATAAAGGAAATTTTACGATTATTTGAATCATTCGGTCTCTAATTCTGCTCAAAAGTACTTCATAGATTTTATTCTTAGCTAATTTAAAATGAAGGTCTTATACTTTTCCCTAAGTTTAATTTTTTTGTTGAGTACATCGGCCTTTCCAGGGAAAAAGTGGTTAGACGCTACATCTCTTCATAACTGTCTACAATGTCTTGCTACTGAAAACATGACATTCTTTGTACGCAGTAAAACTTACAACATTCAACCAGCCCAATGTGTAAATCAAACTCGAATTGATAAAAGTGAAGATTTCCTTATTGGTCATTACATCTGTTACCCTGCTCAATGTTTTGATTTTTATGTAAATCATGTATACCTCACAAGTGACCTGAGTTGTTCAAATGGTATGTTATATTGCTACAATGTGATATGAAAAATAACCGTCAATTTATATAAAATTGATTTATTGCAGAAACTGATGACATTCCCTGGACACTAGCTGAAAGCCGATATCCTGAATATCAACAAACAGGATGGATAAATCTGATCCCGTTTTATAGAATGTTTAGTTTTATATATTAATTCCATGCTTTAATAGCGTGTTGATAAATATGTTGATTTTTTCGTTTAATAAACTAATCATTGTAATTAAAACTAATTTCTATCTACTAATTCTTAATTCTCAGAAAAATAAATGAAATAAAAATAAATTAAAAACAAAAAACGTTTTTACTAATTTAGTGTTTATGTTATAAATGATCAGTATTCATGTCTTTCTACTTAGTCATTGCTCACATTCAGCAGTAGTACAAACTAAATAGTTTGACAGTTTCAATAATCATGAATAGCATTTTCGAGCATGTTATAAGTCCACCGTGTCGAATAATTTTAGCTGGACCATCAGGGTGCGGAAAATCACAACTGTGCTACGAACTTCTTCGAAGAAGAGATGAGCTCTTCTTACCCAACCTTCCATCAAAAATATTATACTGTTACAAGGAAAGTAAACCTGATTGGGAATTGGAGGGGGTTGAGTTTATGAACTCGCTGCCGGATTTGGATGAACAGAGGGTACCAGCAGTTATTGTGATTGACGATTTTATGAGCGAAACGAGCAAAAGCGAAACACTGTTGAATCTGTTTACCCGAGTCTCTCGACATAGACAACTATCTGTAATTCTGCTAGTTCAAAATTTGTTTTACAAAAACCTAAGAAATTTAACTTTGAATGCTACACATATTGTACTGTTTAAATCACCTCGGGATGTTTCTTTCATAAGCTATCTACAGCGTCAAATGTTTCCAAGTTTTAAAAACTACTTACAAGAATCTTATCATCATGCTACAAGAAACGCCCACTCCTATTTACTTATAAATATAACCCAACAACAGCATCAAGAGCACAGATTGTCTTCAAGTTTCTTTCCTGAAGAAGCAATAGTCTACTTGCCTGAAATTTAGTACAATCATGTACAAAAACTTGAAAAAGCATAAAGAATTTTTACTTCTTCTTCAAAGAACACATAAACAGCAGAGAGAAGCTCTATTAAAATCTGCCACAGCTTCACAACTCAAAGCTCTTGGTGAGTGCACTTTAAACGTCTGTGCTGGAAACGTTCAACTAACCCCACGTCAATTTACTAAGCTACGCAAGCATAAAAAGCAGTTGCATAATTTTCTTGAAAGTAAGTCATTGGACAAAAGGCGTCATTGTGTTCAAACCGGAGGATTTATACCTATTTTACTCTCAGCTTTATTACCAATTTTAACAACATTGACTGAAAAAGTTATAACCAAGGCGTTACAATGAAGCGAATGCGACTTGTCTCGGAAGCGGACTTTGAAAAAATATCCGGAACAAATTCAAAAACTTTGGAATTGTCGTCGATGGACTATCAAAAGAGTTTACAACAGAAAGCTATCGATACGCTCTTTTCAAAGGATTTACCACATGATGTTAAGTTACACATGTATCAAATTTTGTTTAACAAATTTACGGCAAATCAGAAGAAGATTGATAAAAAACCAATGTTAGTAAAAGTTCTAGACTCAGAGTCAAAACTTGACAAAGACCTGAAAAATGATTCGGATAGCAACCCTATACTTCTACCAGAATTAAGTTACGTTCCGACAAGGTTCAAAGTCAAAATGAGTGCAGCATTAGATCACCTCAAACGTCATAAGCCTTTCATTCATTGGCGAGAAAATGGGGAGGTTGTAATTCGCGGAATTCATCATCCTAAAAGTAACATTACTGATTTAATGAATCAAGTAATTCGCGGTTTGAAGCCTCATTCACCATTACCCGCATACAACGAGTTTATTAACGTTTTAGATGATATTAATCTACCAAAAACGTTATTATCAAAACAAGCGCAAAAAATCATGTTAACAAAAGCAAAAAGAAGACAGAGCCATTTAGCAGCAAATTCGGATAACGTTTCTTCACTATCTGATCTGTATGAAGGACCAATTAATGCAGAACCAAGTGATGACCAACACGGCAGTTCACCAGATCAAGACCATCTTGAAACGGATTTTGATACTCCATCTTCTGTCCAGAAATGGGCTACACCAAAATTTGTTAACGCAAGACCTAGAAAATGGTTAAACTTTATGAAATAGAATACGTATTTATGTGGAAATTTATCTCTGTTGTGTCGTTGAATTTGTATTATATAAAAGCATAATAAAGTTAACTGTGAATAAATTAAAACGTTTGTAAAAGAAGTTGATTTAACTGTTCTTTTAATGTGAAATCATCCTACACTTTAATATAGTGGCATAACTTCGAAATATCAGATATAATATTATGATTCACAGGTTCGAGTCCTACCTCGGCGGTATAAAAGGAACGTCTTCCAAATTTCATTTGTCAGAATATATCAATGGTGAGTCTTAAAATAATTTTGCATAAATATGAACTTCTTTTTAACCCTTCCGAGTAATAGCAGCATACAATTTTTTCAAGAAAATAAAATTTCAAATTATCGAACTAAATTAAACAAACGAATACATCTACCGCATAGTAATTTTGAAATTGCGGTAACTGATATTTCGTACGTAAATGATATTTCAGATTTTAATTCAGAAAATCCAGCTTATATCCTTTTTACAAACGTTAAAGATAACTCGGTAATAAACATTAAATTCAAACGAGAACAGTTCATTGGCATTCAGGATTTAGTTGATTACATTGATGAACAAATTCAAGCAACAGAGGATCTCAGTCGATCAGATTTTTTTATAGAATACAATAAGATTGAAAAACGTGTGAAACTCTCCTTCAACAAACCTGATTACAAAGTCTGCTTTTCGAATAAGTTAAATTCAGTCTTAGGATTTGCTGAGAAGAGAGAATTTGAGGTAATTGGAAAAGTGTATGTTGCTAGATTTCAGTCAGATTTAAAAGTTGGATCGTATCAGGGTTACTTATACAGTAACATTATACAACCGCAAATTGTGGGGGATAAACTTGCTCCCCTTCTCAGAGCATTTGAAATTAGTGGACAAGCTGGAACACTTACTCACATTACCTTTAGTAATCCTCAGTATATGAAGCTGTGTGTATTTGATTTCGATGTTATTCATCTGTTTGTTTTAAGTGAAAGTGGAGATCCAATTCCTTTTAATACCGGGGTTATGACAGTAACATTACATTTAAAAGAAATACAATGAAGAACGCTTTATCAATCAAAGAAGAAAACTATTTTCAAGCGCTGAACAGACAAACTGGAAGAGGCTATGTAACGTTTCATGGAGTGAGGCGGCAAAGAGGTGCAGGTTTCGGTTCTGTATTTTACAATATTTCAAAGTATGCACTACCCTTGCTGGAAAAATACGTTTTACCACATGCAAAAGCGGCTGTAAAGGGGGTAATTGCGGATGTAAAATCTGGAGTGGAGGTGAAAAAGGCCATCAAATCAAATGCTAAAAAAGCAATAAAAGAAGCTGGAAAAAGACTCATCAAGTCCAGTTTGCTTCAGCGAGGAGAAGGAATAATTTCCAGATCAAAAACCAAACGAAAAGCTATTTCTACTCATCATACCATACCTAAGAAAAAGTCCAAAGCCTGTTGTCAAGTTGAAAAATCAAAAAAACCGATTGCGTTCCGGGGGGTAAAGTCAATTTTTTAAAATATGTCTCTAATATTTGAAAACTCTACTCCAGTACTGCGTTCGGAGGTGGATCTTTTTCAAGTGCTGCCCACAGACGCAAGTATTGAGAAGAGTTCATATATTGAATTTAACCCCACCACAAATGTTCAAGAGAATACAGGACAAATCGAGTTTACTATTCCGGAATCTACGAACTTCTACCGTGATCTACAGAAATCGTTTCTTTACATCAACTTTCAAATTTTGAAAGAAGATAACACTAAACTTAAGAAGGAAGCCGTTCAAACAAAATCGTATAAATTAGTTTCTGGTACTGAAAATGTTATAGAAGTACCTTTTACAGAGCCAACTGATATAGTCGCTCCTATAAATGGCTTGGGATATTCTCTGTTTAGTCAACTGGATGTGTATTTAAACGATACATTAATTTCTCAAGCCAACAATTTATATCCATATCGTGGAACCATCGAATCCATTTTGAATTATGGAAATGATTTCAAGCATTGTCAGGCTGGATTATCTATGTATTATGATGAAAAGGACCCAGATAATTTTTCTACAGCAACGGTTGATGGATTTAAAAAGCGGTATGAACTTATCAAAGAAAGTAAACTGGTAGAACTCATAGTCAAGCCTTGTGCGGATGTTTTTAATCTAAGTAAATACATTCTAAATGGAACCAATATCAAATTGAAGTTTACCAGAAACTCTGACGAATTCTGTCTGATTCAGCCGGCTACAAATAATGCAAAATATAAAATCAAGATTCATTCTGCTTCGATGTTCATTCTGAGTCATCAACTATTTCCATCATTGCGCGTCGCCCATGAACGTTTGTTGGCTGGGGGGAATACAGCAAAGTACTCTTTCAGGAGGGTTGAAATGAAAACTTTTTTACTCTCTAAGGGTAGCAAAAGCATTGTAAAGGAGAATTTATTTTATGGACAAGTTCCAATTCGAATTGTTGTTGGATTTGTTGACAATTCATCAATGATTGGAAATTACAATAAAAATCCTTTTAGTTTCAAAAATTTTGATCTAAGTTATTTCTCGGTTTTAGTGGATGATGAGCAAACGTCTTTTAAACCTTTAAAACTTAACTTTCAAACCGATCAAAATCTGCTGGGTTTCTACACCTTATTAACATCAAGTGGGATTGCTCATCAAGACCTTGGCATCGGTGTTAACAGAGAAGACTATAAAGGAAGTAATAAAACACTGTTTGCGTTTAATTTATCTCCAGTCGTCGAGGATGATGTAGTAAATCTACAAAGGACTGGTAACATTCGACTAGACATTCAATTTAACAAAGAGTTAGTAGATCCAGTCAACGCGATTATCTACGCTGAGTTTAACTCGTTAATGGAAATAAGCAGTGATCGACAAGTTCGTGTGGATTATTAAGTAAAATATGAATACTTTGGAAATTTATTGTAAACTCTCTTCGTTGTTTAGTAAAAATACACTAAATTTTGATGTTTTAGCAAAAGATCAACTCACTTTGTATAATATTCCTAAACCCTATGGTTTGTGTGTAAACACCAGCAATTCTGACCATAAAGGTTCCCATTGGGTCACTCTGTTTTCAAATAAAGGATCTAAAACTGTGACATTTTTTGATCCGTTTGGACTACCATGTGATGTTTACGGAAATGAGTTTCGAAATTTTGTTTCTACACAGAACGATAATTTAGAAGAAAGCTCCCTGCAGTTTCAGTCATTTACATCTATTTGTTGTGGTGAATTCAATATAGCATTTATTTATCTTAGTTCAAAAAATGTTGAATTAAGTAATGTTAAATCTTATTTCTCTAGTAATTTAAAACGCAACGATAAAATCGTGAAAAACTTTGTTAAAAATATCGATAACGGAGAGAAAGGCATTAAAGACAGTACAGCCGTGTGTAAGCAAATCTGTGAATCATACAATCTCCGATGAAATTTTAAATATAATGTATATACGTTATGAAACAAAACTTGTGTCAGTGTCAGTTTGGAGCTCTAAGTTACACAACTTTGATCTGTTATAGTTTTCAACATGAATAAAAAGCAACAAAAGCAGATTTTGTCACTATATGTAGACCCCAATTTTGTACAAAGCTTTTCTGGTCTTACATCGTTTAGCAAACATGCTAAAATCTCTCATACATCTGCAAAAAGTGCTCTCTCTCAAACTCAAGCATATTTCTTACATCGTCCAGCTCGCAAAAAATTTAATAGACGAAGAGTAATCTGTGATAAAATTGATAAACAATGGCATTCGGATTTAATTGATTTAAAACGATACAAAAGAGAAAATAAAAACATGCAATATCTTCTTGTAATAATTGATTGTTTGAGTAAATGGGGTTCCGTAACCCCCATAAAAAATAAGTGCTCTTCCACCGTTGCGGCTGCATTTGAGAAAGTAATGTTGAACAACAATAGGTTTTGTGAATCCCTTCAAGTGGACATGGGAAAAGAATACTATGGAAGTGCATTTACTAAATTGATGGAAAAATACAACATAAAAATGTTTTCAACTTATTCAGAGATTAAAAACAGTGTAGCAGAAAGGTTCAACAGAACGATTTTAGAAAAACTGGCTCGGTACTGGACGCATAGGAACAATCATAAGTACATTGATTTCCTCCCGAAGCTAATTGAGAATTATAATGCGAGTTATCATCGATCAATTAAAATGGCCCCAATCGAAGTTTGTAAGACGAATGAAATGTTAGTTTTCAACAATTTGTATCCTGAGCTATTAGTTGCTTCATCAACAGGAAATCTGAAAATCAATGATCGATGTCGCATAGCTAAGTACAAAAACGTTTTCGAAAAAGGATACAGTGAAAAATGGAGTACTAAAATATACAGGATTGTTAAGATTAAGCACAGTGTTCCGCGGCATTATATCTTACAGTCGATCGACGGTGATGATATCCAAGGTGGATTTTATGAACAGGAGCTTCAGAAAATTGAAGAATAAAAACGTATTTATGAAAATGTAAAAAATACACACGGTTTAAATATACACTTATTTGAATTGTTATTTATTAATTATCAGGAATAATACAAATAAACTGAAAATATTATAAGGAATTAAACACAATAATTCAATCATTTTCTTAATTTATCAGCTGCCAGCAGAGCATAATGTCCATAACTTAATGAGTTTATAGGATCATATAAATATCTCTTATCTTCAAAACTATGTAATCCTATTTTATTAATAGTATATGATCCCAGTTTATGATTGATGCTCCTAAACGTATTCATTTTTGCATACATTAAAATCTGTTGGCGAACTGCTTGACTAAAGTGTTTGTGCTGTAGTTTAGATTTAATTACGTATTTTTTAGTACCTTTACATCTTTTATGATTACTTATCTCCCGATCATTTTCAATCACCTCCAGCGATAACATTTTTGCTTTGGGACAAGCACAAGATTTAATAATTTTTCCGCTTTTTTCATCTTTTACCATTCCTGGTACTTTTTTATTTTTTGATGAATAAAGGAAATGATTGACTGGAAAATTACTCGTATCAAATATTTCTAAACTCTTTTCCATGTCTCGGTAAACGTCAGCAGTTTTAATATCGTAAATTAATCCATCTGTATCCATATTTAATAAAGAACAATTTTCGCCGTATTTGTTTCCCATATAGTTGTAGTGAAAAAGGTAGACTAAAAGTTTAGACAATTCTAGAACGCAAAATCCAATAAAAATTGGTTTGTCTAGTTTTACTTTGTTTTTCTTCATCAGGAAAATTGAAACATTTTTGCTAACTTCTCTGAAATCAAAAAATCTTGGATCGTTAGCATATTTTGAAACCTGTTCGTTTGAAGTTACAATTTTCACATCCAAAAGTTGTCTGGTTCCTTGTAAAAATTTACCAAATAAAAAAATATTAAGATTTTTAAAAAATGTAATTTCAAATTGAAATCTTGCTAACGCTCGTTCGTTTGAATTGTAGGTAATGTACGGCTCTAGAAAAGCTGCCTGGATGGCTGTCAGTACTCTATGAATTTTTGTAACGACTAATCCCTTTTCCACGTACAATTTTAAATTGCTTAAATGACAAATATATTTTTTTTTAGGTAAGAATGAGGGTATGAGTTTTTCGAATTTGCTAAGTTGAATTTCTGGGAACGTCTCTAATATATTTTTTTGAAATGGAGAAAGCATGTCGTATTGTACTACCCGTTTGTCAACTGCAAGAGGTAAATCATTATGAGCTTTGATGTCGTGTAAATTGGACGGATACTCCAAATCAACTTCCACAGCAAAGAAATCATCACCATTTGTGTCAATATTCATGAAATTTTTTCCAAAAGCTTCAATTTCATCCTCATTTAAAAATCGGATTTTATCATATGGCATTTTCATCATCATGCTCCATCCGTATAAGTTAACAAAGTCATAATACATAATATAATTAGTGTCTTTGCTTTTATCGTATTTCTCGCCCATGTATGGATTATTTGCTTCAGCAAATCTTTTCGAAACCATGGCGATCCCACCACGTACACCTTTTTCGCAAAATTCAAAAACCGTTTGATCTGAAATTAAACTTATAGGGAGTTTGCATTTTCTTAACATGGCATCGAATGTATACCCAGGACAACTCATATAATGAACAGGATCTAGCCTATGATGTCGTATACACAAATTTCGAAAGGTTTCGTAAACTTCTGCTAGTAAAATTACATCTGTAAGCAGGTAAAGGTCTGAGTATTCACCGATTGACTTAATGTCGAAGGCATTCCAAATATCCTGTGCCCTTTGGTATTCATCTTCTTCAATTTCACTTTCTGTGAGAGTGTTAAAAAATTCAATTTTTGATGGAAGGCATTTTTCATGAAATTTTTCGAAAGAATTAACGTAATCATAAGGGAAAACCCCCTTTTCAGTTAAAAATTTAATGTATTCACTCTCAAAAATCTGTGGAACTATTTTAAATTCTTTCATCGGTAATTCCTTAATTAAATCCGACAACGAACTAGGTAAGAACTGATAGGAGTCGATAAACTTGAGCTTACCGTCAAATGTAAAACTAACATAATGCTCGGAATTCGAAGGTGTGACTTTAACGTTGATTTCTCTATTAATTCCACTAAGTATCAAATGGCTGTCGTAATTTTTGAAATTATGAGCGATTATAGGAATTGCCTTATTTTTATACTTAAGTTGTAAATTACAGATACTATGAAGCGCGCCTATATACTTAGAAGTGAGATGATGATGATGCCTGCATTTAACCAAGTCTCTACTAATTATAGGATATGATAAATTTGTAATTAATTCCTTTTCCTCTTGAATAAAGGGCTTCTCACAAAGCCAGCAATGTGTAGCAGATTCAAAATCTTTCTTATTCTGCTCAGTGAATTCCATAGGTAAATCTATACGCCTCAGCAGGTCCAAAATGTCATACAATTCAAATAAATGACTAATTAAATGTTCAATCGCCTGGGGCCCTCGATATAAATTAGTATGAATAATTTTACCTTCGTAGTTTACAACAGCAACACAGTAAGAATGTGGCTCATGCTTTTGATACATGCTAGTAAAACCTTGATTAACGGAATTAATGCTAGGAATTTCAGAACTCACGGTTTGAGGATAGCATTCTAAATCTATATAAATCACAAAGGGTGACTTCATAATCGCATGATAATTGCTAAAAGTTAACTTTTCTCCATCAATAGGCATTTCTACTTTCTCGTTGAACACTTTCCCACATTTAATCTGATGATGAGTTATCTTTATCTCATCTTCGAATCCCTTTAAACATTGGTCACAGAAATATTTGGCTTTAGAGCCCATTTTCCCTAATAGGTTGGAGAGATTGGCTATATATACGAAGTGCCAGTTATTATTGTTGTTCTGAGTAATTATTAACAAATTGACGTGACACTGTTTTACCTCTTTAGTTACATATTTTGGTGTAATCGATTGTTGATCGGACAATCCAAACACATTTATAGAAATGTTATTTTGTGCTTCAAATATAGACACATCCTGAATCTCTAAAGGAAATTTAATCCCAGAAATATTTAAATATTTCAAATACTTATGAAAGGTACTCGGGTTACGTAGATGTTTTCCTTTTGTTTCTCCTGTGGTAATAATATGTAAATGCAATAATATGCAGTATAGGAAACAAAAGTTATCTGAATTCCTAATATTTATGAGACCGTTTTTCCTAATTAATGAAGGAGGTAGTGGTAGGTAGGATCCTCCGAAAGATTTATTAATTGGAGAAAATCTAACTATTTTAATTAAAATCTCGTCCACCGATTGGAATGTCCAACCTGAACCGTTGAGGCAGTATCTAATCATTTGCTCGAGGATTGTATTTATATCCGCCCATAGTTCAGAATGAATTTGTGTCTCGTTAAATATATTTTTAAAATCTGACTGAAAATAGCCTCCTCCTTCTAATAAATCGCCCTGGTCGTTTAGTTTGATCATAGTACAATGATAATGAATTTTAAATTTAATTCCTTGAGATTTCTCACCTAAACCTAATCTAACTATGTGCGTAATATGAGAAAATAAACAGATGATGTTTTTATCGAAGTCGAACTTGCCCATCTTCTCCGTCGGCTGGCATTTGAATACGAGCTGCTGTCCATCAAAGAGAAATGACGTTAACTGAAAGGGGTTTTTCAGTACAGCAAGCAACTCCTATTAAGAAAAATGTGATTTTCAATGTAGATTTTATTTCTTTCCAATTTTATACAATTTTAAACAATTTTAAAGGTTAAGAGTTGGAAGAAGTTCCTTAGCGAGTTTATAAAACTCTGGATCTATATCTTTACCCATCACCTGGGATTTTAGCTGTGTAGAAGCATGTGCATAAATAACTTCGAAAACTGGCAAAAGCGCTGCTCTTATGGAGACAGCGTCGTTAAATTTCCCACTTTTTGGAATTTTACGCTTGACGTGAAAATAAATCTCTTGGTTAAAAACATTTGCGTCAACCTGAAGCTCCTTATTAATGGTGTACCTAGCATTATTACCTACGGTTACAAACCAAACCTTGTTCCTATCTTTAGAATAAATTTCTTCTCCAAATCCGTTGGAATCTTTAAAAGCTATCAACCTCTTCAATACCTGAAGAGCTTTAGCAGGATCGCCCACAGATTCTCCTCCCGTTGAAGTAAGGTCTACGACAGGAGCCGGTTTCTCGAATTTGTTTGATGATGGTCCGGCAGTAGAAGGTAGCGTGGCTTTTCCATTGACTCCTTCCTCACTTAAATTGTCCAGATATTGCCCGAGAAGCTCCACCAAATTAGAGGATGCAGATCCTGTTTTTTCTGCCTCTGAAGTTGACGGCAACGAGTTATTGTCCATTGGTGAATCGGAAGACGTAGAAGGCGGGGTTGAACCACAATTAAGGAAATCGATAAACTCTTGTCGATTATCTTGAGGCGATTGCAAAATCTTCATGAGCGTTTCAATGTTCCCTGAAAAAATGATCGATAGTGAAATCAATTACTAAATAACTGAATTAACTTTTTTATTTTAAGTCTCATTTAAAAAGTTGTATTTATGAGCTTGATTTTAAAAATGCGGTTACCATTCCCAGAGCTTTTATCCAAATTCGCCTTTTTTGCTGGGGATCCAGCTAAAAAATTATATTAATAATTAGTATATATAATTCAAATTTCAACTTATAAACTTCAGATTTATCTCCACAAAACATTCAAAATAGCATTACAATAACAAATGCAATTTGAAATTGAATTTTAAATATTATAGTAAAAACGTAATTAAAAAATATAATTGTGATAACTGAAATTTTACTACAGGAAATTTAAATGGCATGGTAAAACTATATATAAAAAAAACCATTAAAAAGACAAGTAAAATTACAGACGGAAATTTAAAAACCGTAGTCAAAGTTTCTATTCAAATTGTATCGGTTAAAAATATAAATATACTTACTCAGGCTGGGATTGGATTTCCTTCCTTTTCCAGACATAGTAACAGGAAACTTTTACACAGTTTTAACGTAAAGGCGAGCTTGTAGTGTTGATCACTGGTCGACTAGCCTTTTGAGTGCCAACCACTTCGAATTTATACCATGCAAAAGCAAGTAACTGAAAATCCAGAATAATCCGGATCGTAGGATGTGTATTTTTAAATAATGTAAAACTGAATCCTTATCAAAAGTGTTTTTCAGTATTATTTGCGCTTTTACAATGAATGCATTGATTCTTGAAAATTGCAATTTTGCATTTGTAAATCAAGACTGTAAAGATTCAAGTAATTTATGCATTAGTTTATTGAATAATAACTAATTTGCTGACTCTGGAATGATGACTTTGCTCAATAATCTGTATAAGTGTTATGCCTACATCATTCGTCAATTCAAATGAGATATCGTAATAAATACTATTAATAATATTATCTATTACTAATATGTGAATGAATTTTATATAATATTTATTAATATAATAGCTCATCCCGTGAGACCGTGTATAAATAGGAGCTGTTTAGAGCAGATTATCATCATTCACTGGAAATGCTTCAAAATGTTCTTGAGGACAAAAAAGACATTCCCCGAAGCACAAACCCTGACCAGAGGGACTCCGTTTTCAGCAGGACTTGATCTTCGCTGGTATTGGAGCTTTTAATGCATCTGATAATTCGTATGAGATTCTTTATTACATAATATTTTTACGCTTTATAGCATGAGGGAAGAAATTATTCCTCCACATGGGGTGGTACGGATTAATACTGGAATTGCAATAGAACTCCTTCCTGGAACTTTCGGTCAGATACGAGAAAGATCTTCCATGGCAGTTCGCCAAATCGTAGTTCTCGGAGGTGTAATCGACGAAGATTATCGAGGGCCAATTTACGTTATTTTGAAAAATTTCTCAAATAATGCTGTAGTTTTTTCTGCGGGGGATAAAATCGGACAAATCATTATACAACCTTACATTTCATCATTGGAGATCGTAAATGTAGAAGATCTGGTAAACTATTTATGTGTTGTATTGACGTAATTTGTTATATCATGACAAATGAATGAAGGAGTTAATGCATGAATCGAGCAGAACTTTGATTTTATCTTTCTATTTTCAGAGTGAAACAGTTCGTGCAACTCAAGGATTTGGATCCACGGGGGCATGAACTTCAAATCTTTTCAACAAGAATTAAATACCATTAATAAAGACGTTATGTAATGTATAATGAACATGCTTTTGCTCTTTACTGGCATACTATACCGTCTTTTCATTTTATCATTTAGGCAAGGAGAATGGCAATTTTGATGAAATGACATTCGTTAGTATTTAATATAAAGCATAAATATTATTAGCATAACAAAATTGCTTTTAAAACATGATCACCTTGAAACCTCCGCTACTCGGCTGCAGTCGACGTCTTATTATCGAGTTATGCCCTGTTATATTATACTGTTATATTATACCTTAATCATGTCAGTTTTGCATGAAAATCTTGATGAAATGACATTAGTCAGCATTTGATATAAAGCATAAGGATTATTAGCAAAACAGTATTGCTTTTAAAACATGTTCACCTTGAAACCTCCGCTACTCGACTGCAGCCGACGTCTTATTATCGAGTTATGCTCTGTTATAATATACTTAGTTTTATTAAACTCTTAATCATGTGAGTTTTGCATCATGCAAAAACAACGAAGGAATTCAGTAGAAACCCACACTACTCGGCTCCAGCCGAGTAGTGGGGGTTTCTATTACTACTACCAAACAACCTTGCTGCGTTGTAAAGAACATGGTCTGTAGTATCCAAAAACCGCAAAAAACCGCATCTGGCTAATGCGGTTTTTTCACAATTTATTTACAGGTTTTTAAAGGTTTTCCATCGGTTTTTTGGATGGGTGACGGGACTTGACCGGTTTTTTGGGTTTAAACGCACAGAAAACCAAAAAAAACTTGCTGCGTTGTAAAGAACAGGGTCTGTAGTATCCAAAAACCGCAAAAAACCGCATCTGGCTAATGCGGTTTTTTCACAATTTATTTACAGGTTTTTAAAGGTTTTCCATCGGTTTTTTGGATGGGCGACGGGACTTGACCGGTTTTTTGGGTTTAAACGTTCACAAAACCTAAAAACCTTGCTGCGTTTTAAAGAACAGGGTCTGTAGTATCCAAAAACCGCAAAAAACCGCATCTGGCTAATGCGGTTTTTTCACAATTTATTTACAGGTTTTTAAAGGTTTTCCATCGGTTTTTTGGATGGGTGACGGGACTTGACCGGTTTTTTGGGTTTAAACGCACAGAAAACCAAAAAAAACTTGCTGCGTTGTAAAGAACAGGGTCTGTAGTATCCAAAAACCGCAAAAAACCGCATCTGGTAAATGCGGTTTTTTCACAATTTATTTACAGGTTTTTAAAGGTTTTCCATCGGTTTTTTGGATGGGTGACGGGACTTGACCGGTTTTTTGGGTTTAAACGCACAGAAAACCAAAAAAAACTTGCTGCGTTGTAAAGAACAGGGTCTGTAGTATCCAAAAACCGCAAAAAACCGCATCTGGCTAATGCGGTTTTTTCACAATTTATTTACAGGTTTTTAAAGGTTTTCCATCGGTTTTTTGGATGGGTGACGGGACTTGACCGGTTTTTTGGGTTTAAACGTTCACAAAACCTAACAACCTTGCTGCGTTGTAAAGAACATGGTCTGTAGTATCCAAAAACCGCAAAAAACCGCATCTGGCTAATGCGGTTTTTTCACAATTTATTTACAGGTTTTTAAAGGTTTTCCATCGGTTTTTTGGATGGGTGACGGGACTTGACCGGTTTTTTGGGTTTAAACGCACAGAAAACCAAAAAAAACTTGCTGCGTTGTAAAGAACAGGGTCTGTAGTATCCAAAAACCGCAAAAAACCGCATCTGGCTAATGCGGTTTTTTCACAATTTATTTACAGGTTTTTAAAGGTTTTCCATCGGTTTTTTGGATGGGTGACGGGACTTGACCGGTTTTTTGGGTTTAAACGTTCACAAAACCTAAAAACCTTGCTGCGTTTTAAAGAACAGGGTCTGTAGTATCCAAAAACCGCAAAAAACCGCAAAAACCGCAAAAAACCGCATCTGGCTAATGCGGTTTTTTCACAATTAATTTACAGGTTTTTAAAGGTTTTCCATCGGTTTTTTGGATGGGTGACGGGACCTGACCGGTTTTTAGGGTTTAAACGTTCACGAAACCTAAAAACCTTGCTGCGTTTTAAAGAGCAGGGTCTGTAGTATCCAAAAACCGCAAAAAACCGCAAAAAACCGCATCTAGCTAATGCGGTTTTTTCACAATTAATTTACAGGTTTTTAAACGTTTTCCATCGGTTTTTTGGATGGGTGACGGGACTTGACCGGTTTTTTGGGTTTAAACGTACAGAAAACCAAAAAACCTTGCTGCGTTGTAAAGAACAGGGTCTGTAGTATACAAAAACCGCAAAAAACCGCATCTGGCTAATGCGGTTTTTTCACAATTTATTTACAGGTTTTTAAAGGTTTTCCATCGGTTTTTTGGATGGGTGACGGGACTTGACCGGTTTTTTGGGTTTAAACGTTCACAAAACCTAACAACCTTGCTGCGTTGTAAAGAACATGGTCTGTAGTATCCAAAAACCGCAAAAAACCGCATCTGGCTAATGCGGTTTTTTCACAATTTATTTACAGGTTTTTAAAGGTTTTCCATCGGTTTTTTGGATGGGTGACGGGACTTGACCGGTTTTTTGGGTTTAAACGTTCACGAAACCTAAAAACCTTGCTGCGTTTTAAAGAGCAGGGTCTGTAGTATCCAAAAACCGCAAAAAACCGCAAAAAACCGCATCTAGCTAATGCGGTTTTTTCACGATTAATTTACAGGTTTTTAAACGTTTTCCATCGGTTTTTTGGATGGATGACGGGACTTGACATGTTTTTTGGGTTTAAACGTACAGAAAACCAAAATACCTTGCTGCGTTGTAAAGAACAGGGTCTGTAGTATCCAAAAACTGCAAAAAACCGCATCTAGCTAATGTGGTTTTTTCACAATTAATTTACAGGTTTTTAAAGGTTTTCCATCGGTTTTTTGGATAGGTGACGGGACTTGACCGGTTTTTTGGGTTTAAACGTACAGAAAACCAAAAAACCTTGCTGGGTTGTAAAGAACAGGGTCTGTGGTATCCAAAAACCGCAAAAAACCGCATCTGGCTAATGCGGTTTTTTCACGATTAATTTACAGGTTTTTAAACGTTTTCCATCGGTTTTTTGGATGGGTGACGGGACTTGATCGGTTTTTTGGGTTTAAACGTACAGAAGACCAAACAACCTTGCTGCGTTGTAAAGAACATGGTCTGTAGTATCCAAAAACCGCAAAAAACCGCATCTGGCTAATGCGGTTTTTTCACAATTTATTTACAGGTTTTTAAAGGTTTTCCATCGGTTTTTTGGATGGGTGACGGGACTTGACCGGTTTTTTGGGTTTAAACGCACAGAAAACCAAAAAAAACTTGCTGCGTTGTAAAGAACAGGGTCTGTAGTATCCAAAAACCGCAAAAAACCGCATCTGGCTAATGCGGTTTTTTCACAATTTATTTACAGGTTTTTAAAGGTTTTCCATCGGTTTTTTGGATGGGTGACGGGACTTGACCGGTTTTTTGGGTTTAAACGTTCACAAAACCTAAAAACCTTGCTGCGTTTTAAAGAACAGGGTCTGTAGTCTGTAGTAATAGAAACCCCCACTACTCGGCCGGAGCCGAGTAGTGCGGGTTTCTACTGAATTTCTTCATTGTTTTTTTATTGAAATTTAGAATACACTGAATGTTTTTAAGGTACTACGTACCAGCTAAACATGAATGATTTAGAATAACAATTTTCAGATTTCAACGTTTGTTATTCCTCAATGCAGGAAGAATATTTGATAAATGCAATGCGTTCTGAATAGCTTGATGTTGATTCTTGAGTTCAGTGTAGGTTTCTGAAATTAGTTTTTCAAATCCATCGCGACATTCAGGAAATCGCATAGCACAATCCCAGTAACTCTCTATTGCTTCCATTGCAACGTATTTTTCCTAATTTAAAATGAAATTTGAAATTAATCAATGTTGGATGTCAACTGTCGAGAAATGTCTCACCTTCTCATTCAAGGTGGAATGTTTGATGGAAAGGTTAATTAGACTTTGTATTTCTTCTGTAGTGTTTGGAGAAAGTAAAATACTTTCTCGGTGTTTAGATACGAGTTGTAATATATTTAATCTAGATACATCTTTACTCCATTGCTCAGGATGAGTATTTAAGAATATAGCTGAAGGAGGGAGTTGTTCTAAATAAAAATAGTTGCAAATGGACTCAATTTCCATTCGTGCGGTTGTCTTTTCACACACAAAGAAATTTTGATAAAAATTCGAACAAGCTGAAATATATGAAGGAGTCTGCATTTTTCAAAAAACTTAATAAGCTTCAATGATTCAAATGCATATGATTCCAAAACGTAAGAAATGCAACAGCTTTTATACTATTGCTATTTATGTTACAACACGATTTGTAAATGCTGACTTTGTAATTTCAATAATGCTGCGTATTTTTATATCTAATCGAGATAAAGAAATTCCTAACACAGCATTAATAATATCTATATATTTTTGAATGAGTGATAAGACTCGGATATAAAGGAAATTTTACGATTATTTGAATCATTCGGTCTCTAATTCTGCTCAAAAGTACTTCATAGATTTTATTCTTAGCTAATTTAAAATGAAGGTCTTATACTTTTCCCTAAGTTTAATTTTTTTGTTGAGTACATCGGCCTTTCCAGGGAAAAAGTGGTTAGACGCTACATCTCTTCATAACTGTCTACAATGTCTTGCTACTGAAAACATGACATTCTTTGTACGCAGTAAAACTTACAACATTCAACCAGCCCAATGTGTAAATCAAACTCGAATTGATAAAAGTGAAGATTTCCTTATTGGTCATTACATCTGTTACCCTGCTCAATGTTTTGATTTTTATGTAAATCATGTATACCTCACAAGTGACCTGAGTTGTTCAAATGGTATGTTATATTGCTACAATGTGATATGAAAAATAACCGTCAATTTATATAAAATTGATTTATTGCAGAAACTGATGACATTCCCTGGACACTAGCTGAAAGCCGATATCCTGAATATCAACAAACAGGATGGATAAATCTGATCCCGTTTTATAGAATGTTTAGTTTTATATATTAATTCCATGCTTTAATAGCGTGTTGATAAATATGTTGATTTTTTCGTTTAATAAACTAATCATTGTAATTAAAACTAATTTCTATCTACTAATTCTTAATTCTCAGAAAAATAAATGAAATAAAAATAAATTAAAAACAAAAAACGTTTTTACTAATTTAGTGTTTATGTTATAAATGATCAGTATTCATGTCTTTCTACTTAGTCATTGCTCACATTCAGCAGTAGTACAAACTAAATAGTTTGACAGTTTCAATAATCATGAATAGCATTTTCGAACATGTTATAAGTCCACCGTGTCGAATAATTTTAGCTGGACCATCAGGGTGCGGAAAATCACAACTGTGCTACGAACTTCTTCGAAGAAGAGATGAGCTCTTCTTACCCAACCTTCCATCAAAAATATTATACTGTTACAAGGAAAGTAAACCTGATTGGGAATTGGAGGGGGTTGAGTTTATGAACTCGCTGCCGGATTTGGATGAACAGAGGGTACCAGCAGTTATTGTGATTGACGATTTTATGAGCGAAACGAGCAAAAGCGAAACACTGTTGAATCTGTTTACCCGAGTCTCTCGACATAGACAACTATCTGTAATTCTGCTAGTTCAAAATTTGTTTTACAAAAACCTAAGAAATTTAACTTTGAATGCTACACATATTGTACTGTTTAAATCACCTCGGGATGTTTCTTTCATAAGCTATCTACAGCGTCAAATGTTTCCAAGTTTTAAAAACTACTTACAAGAATCTTATCATCATGCTACAAGAAACGCCCACTCCTATTTACTTATAAATATAACCCAACAACAGCATCAAGAGCACAGATTGTCTTCAAGTTTCTTTCCTGAAGAAGCAATAGTCTACTTGCCTGAAATTTAGTACAATCATGTACAAAAACTTGAAAAAGCATAAAGAATTTTTACTTCTTCTTCAAAGAACACATAAACAGCAGAGAGAAGCTCTATTAAAATCTGCCACAGCTTCACAACTCAAAGCTCTTGGTGAGTGCACTTTAAACGTCTGTGCTGGAAACGTTCAACTAACCCCACGTCAATTTACTAAGCTACGCAAGCATAAAAAGCAGTTGCATAATTTTCTTGAAAGTAAGTCATTGGACAAAAGGCGTCATTGTGTTCAAACCGGAGGATTTATACCTATTTTACTCTCAGCTTTATTACCAATTTTAACAACATTGACTGAAAAAGTTATAACCAAGGCGTTACAATGAAGCGAATGCGACTTGTCTCGGAAGCGGACTTTGAAAAAATATCCGGAACAAATTCAAAAACTTTGGAATTGTCGTCGATGGACTATCAAAAGAGTTTACAACAGAAAGCTATCGATACGCTCTTTTCAAAGGATTTACCA
The DNA here is from genome assembly GCA_906901685.1 of Desoria tigrina. Lineage (NCBI taxonomy): Eukaryota > Metazoa > Arthropoda > Collembola > Entomobryomorpha > Isotomidae > Desoria > Desoria tigrina. Next base: position 24,421 of record CAJQTU010000109.1, read on the forward strand.
CATGATGTTAAGTTACACATGTATCAAATTTTGTTTAACAAATTTACGGCAAATCAGAAGAAGATTGATAAAAAACCAATGTTAGTAAAAGTTCTAGACTCAGAGTCAAAACTTGACAAAGACCTGAAAAATGATTCGGATAGCAACCCTATACTTCTACCAGAATTAAGTTACGTTCCGACAAGGTTCAAAGTCAAAATGAGTGCAGCATTAGATCACCTCAAACGTCATAAGCCTTTCATTCATTGGCGAGAAAATGGGGAGGTTGTAATTCGCGGAATTCATCATCCTAAAAGTAACATTACTGATTTAATGAATCAAGTAATTCGCGGTTTGAAGCCTCATTCACCATTACCCGCATACAACGAGTTTATTAACGTTTTAGATGATATTAATCTACCAAAAACGTTATTATCAAAACAAGCGCAAAAAATCATGTTAACAAAAGCAAAAAGAAGACAGAGCCATTTAGCAGCAAATTCGGATAACGTTTCTTCACTATCTGATCTGTATGAAGGACCAATTAATGCAGAACCAAGTGATGACCAACACGGCAGTTCACCAGATCAAGACCATCTTGAAACGGATTTTGATACTCCATCTTCTGTCCAGAAATGGGCTACACCAAAATTTGTTAACGCAAGACCTAGAAAATGGTTAAACTTTATGAAATAGAATACGTATTTATGTGGAAATTTATCTCTGTTGTGTCGTTGAATTTGTATTATATAAAAGCATAATAAAGTTAACTGTGAATAAATTAAAACGTTTGTAAAAGAAGTTGATTTAACTGTTCTTTTAATGTGAAATCATCCTACACTTTAATATAGTGGCATAACTTCGAAATATCAGATATAATATTATGATTCACAGGTTCGAGTCCTACCTCGGCGGTATAAAAGGAACGTCTTCCAAATTTCATTTGTCAGAATATATCAATGGTGAGTCTTAAAATAATTTTGCATAAATATGAACTTCTTTTTAACCCTTCCGAGTAATAGCAGCATACAATTTTTTCAAGAAAATAAAATTTCAAATTATCGAACTAAATTAAACAAACGAATACATCTACCGCATAGTAATTTTGAAATTGCGGTAACTGATATTTCGTACGTAAATGATATTTCAGATTTTAATTCAGAAAATCCAGCTTATATCCTTTTTACAAACGTTAAAGATAACTCGGTAATAAACATTAAATTCAAACGAGAACAGTTCATTGGCATTCAGGATTTAGTTGATTACATTGATGAACAAATTCAAGCAACAGAGGATCTCAGTCGATCAGATTTTTTTATAGAATACAATAAGATTGAAAAACGTGTGAAACTCTCCTTCAACAAACCTGATTACAAAGTCTGCTTTTCGAATAAGTTAAATTCAGTCTTAGGATTTGCTGAGAAGAGAGAATTTGAGGTAATTGGAAAAGTGTATGTTGCTAGATTTCAGTCAGATTTAAAAGTTGGATCGTATCAGGGTTACTTATACAGTAACATTATACAACCGCAAATTGTGGGGGATAAACTTGCTCCCCTTCTCAGAGCATTTGAAATTAGTGGACAAGCTGGAACACTTACTCACATTACCTTTAGTAATCCTCAGTATATGAAGCTGTGTGTATTTGATTTCGATGTTATTCATCTGTTTGTTTTAAGTGAAAGTGGAGATCCAATTCCTTTTAATACCGGGGTTATGACAGTAACATTACATTTAAAAGAAATACAATGAAGAACGCTTTATCAATCAAAGAAGAAAACTATTTTCAAGCGCTGAACAGACAAACTGGAAGAGGCTATGTAACGTTTCATGGAGTGAGGCGGCAAAGAGGTGCAGGTTTCGGTTCTGTATTTTACAATATTTCAAAGTATGCACTACCCTTGCTGGAAAAATACGTTTTACCACATGCAAAAGCGGCTGTAAAGGGGGTAATTGCGGATGTAAAATCTGGAGTGGAGGTGAAAAAGGCCATCAAATCAAATGCTAAAAAAGCAATAAAAGAAGCTGGAAAAAGACTCATCAAGTCCAGTTTGCTTCAGCGAGGAGAAGGAATAATTTCCAGATCAAAAACCAAACGAAAAGCTATTTCTACTCATCATACCATACCTAAGAAAAAGTCCAAAGCCTGTTGTCAAGTTGAAAAATCAAAAAAACCGATTGCGTTCCGGGGGGTAAAGTCAATTTTTTAAAATATGTCTCTAATATTTGAAAACTCTACTCCAGTACTGCGTTCGGAGGTGGATCTTTTTCAAGTGCTGCCCACAGACGCAAGTATTGAGAAGAGTTCATATATTGAATTTAACCCCACCACAAATGTTCAAGAGAATACAGGACAAATCGAGTTTACTATTCCGGAATCTACGAACTTCTACCGTGATCTACAGAAATCGTTTCTTTACATCAACTTTCAAATTTTGAAAGAAGATAACACTAAACTTAAGAAGGAAGCCGTTCAAACAAAATCGTATAAATTAGTTTCTGGTACTGAAAATGTTATAGAAGTACCTTTTACAGAGCCAACTGATATAGTCGCTCCTATAAATGGCTTGGGATATTCTCTGTTTAGTCAACTGGATGTGTATTTAAACGATACATTAATTTCTCAAGCCAACAATTTATATCCATATCGTGGAACCATCGAATCCATTTTGAATTATGGAAATGATTTCAAGCATTGTCAGGCTGGATTATCTATGTATTATGATGAAAAGGACCCAGATAATTTTTCTACAGCAACGGTTGATGGATTTAAAAAGCGGTATGAACTTATCAAAGAAAGTAAACTGGTAGAACTCATAGTCAAGCCTTGTGCGGATGTTTTTAATCTAAGTAAATACATTCTAAATGGAACCAATATCAAATTGAAGTTTACCAGAAACTCTGACGAATTCTGTCTGATTCAGCCGGCTACAAATAATGCAAAATATAAAATCAAGATTCATTCTGCTTCGATGTTCATTCTGAGTCATCAACTATTTCCATCATTGCGCGTCGCCCATGAACGTTTGTTGGCTGGGGGGAATACAGCAAAGTACTCTTTCAGGAGGGTTGAAATGAAAACTTTTTTACTCTCTAAGGGTAGCAAAAGCATTGTAAAGGAGAATTTATTTTATGGACAAGTTCCAATTCGAATTGTTGTTGGATTTGTTGACAATTCATCAATGATTGGAAATTACAATAAAAATCCTTTTAGTTTCAAAAATTTTGATCTAAGTTATTTCTCGGTTTTAGTGGATGATGAGCAAACGTCTTTTAAACCTTTAAAACTTAACTTTCAAACCGATCAAAATCTGCTGGGTTTCTACACCTTATTAACATCAAGTGGGATTGCTCATCAAGACCTTGGCATCGGTGTTAACAGAGAAGACTATAAAGGAAGTAATAAAACACTGTTTGCGTTTAATTTATCTCCAGTCGTCGAGGATGATGTAGTAAATCTACAAAGGACTGGTAACATTCGACTAGACATTCAATTTAACAAAGAGTTAGTAGATCCAGTCAACGCGATTATCTACGCTGAGTTTAACTCGTTAATGGAAATAAGCAGTGATCGACAAGTTCGTGTGGATTATTAAGTAAAATATGAATACTTTGGAAATTTATTGTAAACTCTCTTCTTTGTTTAGTAAAAATACACTAAATTTTGATGTTTTAGCAAAAGATCAACTCACTTTGTATAATATTCCTAAACCCTATGGTTTGTGTGTAAACACCAGCAATTCTGACCATAAAGGTTCCCATTGGGTCACTCTGTTTTCAAATAAAGGATCTAAAACTGTGACATTTTTTGATCCGTTTGGACTACCATGTGATGTTTACGGAAATGAGTTTCGAAATTTTGTTTCTACACAGAACGATAATTTAGAAGAAAGCTCCCTGCAGTTTCAGTCATTTACATCTATTTGTTGTGGTGAATTCAATATAGCATTTATTTATCTTAGTTCAAAAAATGTTGAATTAAGTAATGTTAAATCTTATTTCTCTAGTAATTTAAAACGCAACGATAAAATCGTGAAAAACTTTGTTAAAAATATCGATAACGGAGAGAAAGGCATTAAAGACAGTACAGCCGTGTGTAAGCAAATCTGTGAATCATACAATCTCCGATGAAATTTTAAATATAATGTATATACGTTATGAAACAAAACTTGTGTCAGTGTCAGTTTGGAGCTCTAAGTTACACAACTTTGATCTGTTATAGTTTTCAACATGAATAAAAAGCAACAAAAGCAGATTTTGTCACTATATGTAGACCCCAATTTTGTACAAAGCTTTTCTGGTCTTACATCGTTTAGCAAACATGCTAAAATCTCTCATACATCTGCAAAAAGTGCTCTCTCTCAAACTCAAGCATATTTCTTACATCGTCCAGCTCGCAAAAAATTTAATAGACGAAGAGTAATCTGTGATAAAATTGATAAACAATGGCATTCGGATTTAATTGATTTAAAACGATACAAAAGAGAAAATAAAAACATGCAATATCTTCTTGTAATAATTGATTGTTTGAGTAAATGGGGTTCCGTAACCCCCATAAAAAATAAGTGCTCTTCCACCGTTGCGGCTGCATTTGAGAAAGTAATGTTGAACAACAATAGGTTTTGTGAATCCCTTCAAGTGGACATGGGAAAAGAATACTATGGAAGTGCATTTACTAAATTGATGGAAAAATACAACATAAAAATGTTTTCAACTTATTCAGAGATTAAAAACAGTGTAGCAGAAAGGTTCAACAGAACGATTTTAGAAAAACTGGCTCGGTACTGGACGCATAGGAACAATCATAAGTACATTGATTTCCTCCCGAAGCTAATTGAGAATTATAATGCGAGTTATCATCGATCAATTAAAATGGCCCCAATCGAAGTTTGTAAGACGAATGAAATGTTAGTTTTCAACAATTTGTATCCTGAGCTATTAGTTGCTTCATCAACAGGAAATCTGAAAATCAATGATCGATGTCGCATAGCTAAGTACAAAAACGTTTTCGAAAAAGGATACAGTGAAAAATGGAGTACTAAAATATACAGGATTGTTAAGATTAAGCACAGTGTTCCGCGGCATTATATCTTACAGTCGATCGACGGTGATGATATCCAAGGTGGATTTTATGAACAGGAGCTTCAGAAAATTGAAGAATAAAAACGTATTTATGAAAATGTAAAAAATACACACGGTTTAAATATACACTTATTTGAATTGTTATTTATTAATTATCAGGAATAATACAAATAAACTGAAAATATTATAAGGAATTAAACACAATAATTCAATCATTTTCTTAATTTATCAGCTGCCAGCAGAGCATAATGTCCATAACTTAATGAGTTTATAGGATCATATAAATATCTCTTATCTTCAAAACTATGTAATCCTATTTTATTAATAGTATATGATCCCAGTTTATGATTGATGCTCCTAAACGTATTCATTTTTGCATACATTAAAATCTGTTGGCGAACTGCTTGACTAAAGTGTTTGTGCTGTAGTTTAGATTTAATTACGTATTTTTTAGTACCTTTACATCTTTTATGATTACTTATCTCCCGATCATTTTCAATCACCTCCAGCGATAACATTTTTGCTTTGGGACAAGCACAAGATTTAATAATTTTTCCGCTTTTTTCATCTTTTACCATTCCTGGTACTTTTTTATTTTTTGATGAATAAAGGAAATGATTGACTGGAAAATTACTCGTATCAAATATTTCTAAACTCTTTTCCATGTCTCGGTAAACGTCAGCAGTTTTAATATCGTAAATTAATCCATCTGTATCCATATTTAATAAAGAACAATTTTCGCCGTATTTGTTTCCCATATAGTTGTAGTGAAAAAGGTAGACTAAAAGTTTAGACAATTCTAGAACGCAAAATCCAATAAAAATTGGTTTGTCTAGTTTTACTTTGTTTTTCTTCATCAGGAAAATTGAAACATTTTTGCTAACTTCTCTGAAATCAAAAAATCTTGGATCGTTAGCATATTTTGAAACCTGTTCGTTTGAAGTTACAATTTTCACATCCAAAAGTTGTCTGGTTCCTTGTAAAAATTTACCAAATAAAAAAATATTAAGATTTTTAAAAAATGTAATTTCAAATTGAAATCTTGCTAACGCTCGTTCGTTTGAATTGTAGGTAATGTACGGCTCTAGAAAAGCTGCCTGGATGGCTGTCAGTACTCTATGAATTTTTGTAACGACTAATCCCTTTTCCACGTACAATTTTAAATTGCTTAAATGACAAATATATTTTTTTTTAGGTAAGAATGAGGGTATGAGTTTTTCGAATTTGCTAAGTTGAATTTCTGGGAACGTCTCTAATATATTTTTTTGAAATGGAGAAAGCATGTCGTATTGTACTACCCGTTTGTCAACTGCAAGAGGTAAATCATTATGAGCTTTGATGTCGTGTAAATTGGACGGATACTCCAAATCAACTTCCACAGCAAAGAAATCATCACCATTTGTGTCAATATTCATGAAATTTTTTCCAAAAGCTTCAATTTCATCCTCATTTAAAAATCGGATTTTATCATATGGCATTTTCATCATCATGCTCCATCCGTATAAGTTAACAAAGTCATAATACATAATATAATTAGTGTCTTTGCTTTTATCGTATTTCTCGCCCATGTATGGATTATTTGCTTCAGCAAATCTTTTCGAAACCATGGCGATCCCACCACGTACACCTTTTTCGCAAAATTCAAAAACCGTTTGATCTGAAATTAAACTTATAGGGAGTTTGCATTTTCTTAACATGGCATCGAATGTATACCCAGGACAACTCATATAATGAACAGGATCTAGCCTATGATGTCGTATACACAAATTTCGAAAGGTTTCGTAAACTTCTGCTAGTAAAATTACATCTGTAAGCAGGTAAAGGTCTGAGTATTCACCGATTGACTTAATGTCGAAGGCATTCCAAATATCCTGTGCCCTTTGGTATTCATCTTCTTCAATTTCACTTTCTGTGAGAGTGTTAAAAAATTCAATTTTTGATGGAAGGCATTTTTCATGAAATTTTTCGAAAGAATTAACGTAATCATAAGGGAAAACCCCCTTTTCAGTTAAAAATTTAATGTATTCACTCTCAAAAATCTGTGGAACTATTTTAAATTCTTTCATCGGTAATTCCTTAATTAAATCCGACAACGAACTAGGTAAGAACTGATAGGAGTCGATAAACTTGAGCTTACCGTCAAATGTAAAACTAACATAATGCTCGGAATTCGAAGGTGTGACTTTAACGTTGATTTCTCTATTAATTCCACTAAGTATCAAATGGCTGTCGTAATTTTTGAAATTATGAGCGATTATAGGAATTGCCTTATTTTTATACTTAAGTTGTAAATTACAGATACTATGAAGCGCGCCTATATACTTAGAAGTGAGATGATGATGATGCCTGCATTTAACCAAGTCTCTACTAATTATAGGATATGATAAATTTGTAATTAATTCCTTTTCCTCTTGAATAAAGGGCTTCTCACAAAGCCAGCAATGTGTAGCAGATTCAAAATCTTTCTTATTCTGCTCAGTGAATTCCATAGGTAAATCTATACGCCTCAGCAGGTCCAAAATGTCATACAATTCAAATAAATGACTAATTAAATGTTCAATCGCCTGGGGCCCTCGATATAAATTAGTATGAATAATTTTACCTTCGTAGTTTACAACAGCAACACAGTAAGAATGTGGCTCATGCTTTTGATACATGCTAGTAAAACCTTGATTAACGGAATTAATGCTAGGAATTTCAGAACTCACGGTTTGAGGATAGCATTCTAAATCTATATAAATCACAAAGGGTGACTTCATAATCGCATGATAATTGCTAAAAGTTAACTTTTCTCCATCAATAGGCATTTCTACTTTCTCGTTGAACACTTTCCCACATTTAATCTGATGATGAGTTCTCTTTATCTCATCTTCGAATCCCTTTAAACATTGGTCACAGAAATATTTGGCTTTAGAGCCCATTTTCCCTAATAGGTTGGAGAGATTGGCTATATATACGAAGTGCCAGTTATTATTGTTGTTCTGAGTAATTATTAACAAATTGACGTGACACTGTTTTACCTCTTTAGTTACATATTTTGGTGTAATCGATTGTTGATCGGACAATCCAAACACATTTATAGAAATGTTATTTTGTGCTTCAAATATAGACACATCCTGAATCTCTAAAGGAAATTTAATCCCAGAAATATTTAAATATTTCAAATACTTATGAAAGGTACTCGGGTTACGTAGATGTTTTCCTTTTGTTTCTCCTGTGGTAATAATATGTAAATGCAATAATATGCAGTATAGGAAACAAAAGTTATCTGAATTCCTAATATTTATGAGACCGTTTTTCCTAATTAATGAAGGAGGTAGTGGTAGGTAGGATCCTCCGAAAGATTTATTAATTGGAGAAAATCTAACTATTTTAATTAAAATCTCGTCCACCGATTGGAATGTCCAACCTGAACCGTTGAGGCAGTATCTAATCATTTGCTCGAGGATTGTATTTATATCCGCCCATAGTTCAGAATGAATTTGTGTCTCGTTAAATATATTTTTAAAATCTGACTGAAAATAGCCTCCTCCTTCTAATAAATCGCCCTGGTCGTTTAGTTTGATCATAGTACAATGATAATGAATTTTAAATTTAATTCCTTGAGATTTCTCACCTAAACCTAATCTAACTATGTGCGTAATATGAGAAAATAAACAGATGATGTTTTTATCGAAGTCGAACTTGCCCATCTTCTCCGTCGGCTGGCATTTGAATACGAGCTGCTGTCCATCAAAGAGAAATGACGTTAACTGAAAGGGGTTTTTCAGTACAGCAAGCAACTCCTATTAAGAAAAATGTGATTTTCAATGTAGATTTTATTTCTTTCCAATTTTATACAATTTTAAACAATTTTAAAGGTTAAGAGTTGGAAGAAGTTCCTTAGCGAGTTTATAAAACTCTGGATCTATATCTTTACCCATCACCTGGGATTTTAGCTGTGTAGAAGCATGTGCATAAATAACTTCGAAAACTGGCAAAAGCGCTGCTCTTATGGAGACAGCGTCGTTAAATTTCCCACTTTTTGGAATTTTACGCTTGACGTGAAAATAAATCTCTTGGTTAAAAACATTTGCGTCAACCTGAAGCTCCTTATTAATGGTGTACCTAGCATTATTACCTACGGTTACAAACCAAACCTTGTTCCTATCTTTAGAATAAATTTCTTCTCCAAATCCGTTGGAATCTTTAAAAGCTATCAACCTCTTCAATACCTGAAGAGCTTTAGCAGGATCGCCCACAGATTCTCCTCCCGTTGAAGTAAGGTCTACGACAGGAGCCGGTTTCTCGAATTTGTTTGATGATGGTCCGGCAGTAGAAGGTAGCGTGGCTTTTCCATTGACTCCTTCCTCACTTAAATTGTCCAGATATTGCCCGAGAAGCTCCACCAAATTAGAGGATGCAGATCCTGTTTTTTCTGCCTCTGAAGTTGACGGCAACGAGTTATTGTCCATTGGTGAATCGGAAGACGTAGAAGGCGGGGTTGAACCACAATTAAGGAAATCGATAAACTCTTGTCGATTATCTTGAGGCGATTGCAAAATCTTCATGAGCGTTTCAATGTTCCCTGAAAAAATGATCGATAGTGAAATCAATTACTAAATAACTGAATTAACTTTTTTATTTTAAGTCTCATTTAAAAAGTTGTATTTATGAGCTTGATTTTAAAAATGCGGTTACCATTCCCAGAGCTTTTATCCAAATTCGCCTTTTTTGCTGGGGATCCAGCTAAAAAATTATATTAATAATTAGTATATATAATTCAAATTTCAACTTATAAACTTCAGATTTATCTCCACAAAACATTCAAAATAGCATTACAATAACAAATGCAATTTGAAATTGAATTTTAAATATTATAGTAAAAACGTAATTAAAAAATATAATTGTGATAACTGAAATTTTACTACAGGAAATTTAAATGGCATGGTAAAACTATATATAAAAAAAACCATTAAAAAGACAAGTAAAATTACAGACGGAAATTTAAAAACCGTAGTCAAAGTTTCTATTCAAATTGTATCGGTTAAAAATATAAATATACTTACTCAGGCTGGGATTGGATTTCCTTCCTTTTCCAGACATAGTAACAGGAAACTTTTACACAGTTTTAACGTAAAGGCGAGCTTGTAGTGTTGATCACTGGTCGACTAGCCTTTTGAGTGCCAACCACTTCGAATTTATACCATGCAAAAGCAAGTAACTGAAAATCCAGAATAATCCGGATCGTAGGATGTGTATTTTTAAATAATGTAAAACTGAATCCTTATCAAAAGTGTTTTTCAGTATTATTTGCTTTTACAATGAATGCATTGATTCTTGAAAATTGCAATTTTGCATTTGTAAATCAAGACTGTAAAGATTCAAGTAATTTATGCATTAGTTTATTGAATAATAACTAATTTGTTGACTCTGGAATGATGACTTTGCTCAATAATCTGTATAAGTGTTATGCCTACATCATTCGTCAATTCAAATGAGATATCGTAATAAATACTATTAATAATATTATCTATTACTAATATGTGAATGAATTTTATATAATATTTATTAATATAATAGCTCATCCCGTGAGACCGTGTATAAATAGGAGCTGTTTAGAGCAGATTATCATCATTCACTGGAAATGCTTCAAAATGTTCTTGAGGACAAAAAAGACATTCCCCGAAGCACAAACCCTGACCAGAGGGACTCCGTTTTCAGCAGGACTTGATCTTCGCTGGTATTGGAGCTTTTAATGCATCTGATAATTCGTATGAGATTCTTTATTACATAATATTTTTACGCTTTATAGCATGAGGGAAGAAATTATTCCTCCACATGGGGTGGTACGGATTAATACTGGAATTGCAATAGAACTCCTTCCTGGAACTTTCGGTCAGATACGAGAAAGATCTTCCATGGCAGTTCGCCAAATCGTAGTTCTCGGAGGTGTAATCGACGAAGATTATCGAGGGCCAATTTACGTTATTTTGAAAAATTTCTCAAATAATGCTGTAGTTTTTTCTGCGGGGGATAAAATCGGACAAATCATTATACAACCTTACATTTCATCATTGGAGATCGTAAATGTAGAAGATCTGGTAAACTATTTATGTGTTGTATTGACGTAATTTGTTATATCATGACAAATGAATGAAGGAGTTAATGCATGAATCGAGCAGAACTTTGATTTTATCTTTCTATTTTCAGAGTGAAACAGTTCGTGCAACTCAAGGATTTGGATCCACGGGGGCATGAACTTCAAATCTTTTCAACAAGAATTAAATACCATTAATAAAGACGTTATGTAATGTATAATGAACATGCTTTTGCTCTTTACTGGCATACTATACCGTCTTTTCATTTTATCATTTAGGCAAGGAGAATGGCAATTTTGATGAAATGACATTCGTTAGTATTTAATATAAAGCATAAATATTATTAGCATAACAAAATTGCTTTTAAAACATGATCACCTTGAAACCTCCGCTACTCGGCTGCAGTCGACGTCTTATTATCGAGTTATGCCCTGTTATATTATACTGTTATATTATACCTTAATCATGTCAGTTTTGCATGAAAATCTTGATGAAATGACATTAGTCAGCATTTGATATAAAGCATAAGGATTATTAGCAAAACAGTATTGCTTTTAAAACATGTTCACCTTGAAACCTCCGCTACTCGACTGCAGCCGACGTCTTATTATCGAGTTATGCTCTGTTATAATATACTTAGTTTTATTAAACTCTTAATCATGTGAGTTTTGCATCATGCAAAAACAACGAAGGAATTCAGTAGAAACCCACACTACTCGGCTCCAGCCGAGTAGTGGGGGTTTCTATTACTACTACCAAACAACCTTGCTGCGTTGTAAAGAACATGGTCTGTAGTATCCAAAAACCGCAAAAAACCGCATCTGGCTAATGCGGTTTTTTCACAATTTATTTACAGGTTTTTAAAGGTTTTCCATCGGTTTTTTGGATGGGTGACGGGACTTGACCGGTTTTTTGGGTTTAAACGCACAGAAAACCAAAAAAAACTTGCTGCGTTGTAAAGAACAGGGTCTGTAGTATCCAAAAACCGCAAAAAACCGCATCTGGCTAATGCGGTTTTTTCACAATTTATTTACAGGTTTTTAAAGGTTTTCCATCGGTTTTTTGGATGGGTGACGGGACTTGACCGGTTTTTTGGGTTTAAACGTTCACAAAACCTAAAAACCTTGCTGCGTTTTAAAGAACAGGGTCTGTAGTATCCAAAAACCGCAAAAAACCGCATCTGGCTAATGCGGTTTTTTCACAATTTATTTACAGGTTTTTAAAGGTTTTCCATCGGTTTTTTGGATGGGTGACGGGACTTGACCGGTTTTTTGGGTTTAAACGCACAGAAAACCAAAAAAAACTTGCTGCGTTGTAAAGAACAGGGTCTGTAGTATCCAAAAACCGCAAAAAACCGCATCTGGTAAATGCGGTTTTTTCACAATTTATTTACAGGTTTTTAAAGGTTTTCCATCGGTTTTTTGGATGGGTGACGGGACTTGACCGGTTTTTTGGGTTTAAACGCACAGAAAACCAAAAAAAACTTGCTGCGTTGTAAAGAACAGGGTCTGTAGTATCCAAAAACCGCAAAAAACCGCATCTGGCTAATGCGGTTTTTTCACAATTTATTTACAGGTTTTTAAAGGTTTTCCATCGGTTTTTTGGATGGGTGACGGGACTTGACCGGTTTTTTGGGTTTAAACGTTCACAAAACCTAACAACCTTGCTGCGTTGTAAAGAACATGGTCTGTAGTATCCAAAAACCGCAAAAAACCGCATCTGGCTAATGCGGTTTTTTCACAATTTATTTACAGGTTTTTAAAGGTTTTCCATCGGTTTTTTGGATGGGTGACGGGACTTGACCGGTTTTTTGGGTTTAAACGCACAGAAAACCAAAAAAAACTTGCTGCGTTGTAAAGAACAGGGTCTGTAGTATCCAAAAACCGCAAAAAACCGCATCTGGCTAATGCGGTTTTTTCACAATTTATTTACA
>CAJQTU010000110.1:0-38133 GCA_906901685.1 Desoria tigrina
AAACCTTTAAAAACCTGTAAATTAATTGTGAAAAAACCGCATTTGCTAGATGCGGGTTTTTGCGGTTTTTGGATACTACAGACCCTGTTCTTTAAAACGCAGCAAGGTTTTTAGGTTGCGTGTACGTTTAAACCCAAAAAACCGATCAAGTCCCGTCACCCATCCAAAAAACCGATGGAAAACCTTTAAAAACCTGTAAATTAATTGTGAAAAAACCGCATTAGCCAGATGCGGGTTTTTGCGGTTTTTGGATACTACAGACCCTGTTCTTTACAAAGCAGCAAGGTTTTTTGGTTTTCTGTATGTTTAAACCCAAAAAACCGGTCAAGTCCTGTCACCCATCCAAAAAACCGATGGAGAACCTTTAAAAACCTGTAAATTAATTGTAAAAAATCGCATTAGCCAGATGCGGTTTTTTGCGGTTTTTGGATACTACAGACCCTGTTCTTTACAAAGCAGCAAGGTTTTTTGGTTTTCTGTACGTTTAAACCCAAAAAACCGGCCCAGTCCCGTCACCCATCCAAAAAACCGATGGAAAACCTTTAAAAACCTGTAAATTAATTGTAAAAAAACCGCATTTGCTAGATGCGGTTTTTTGCGGTTTTTGGATACTACAGATTCTGTTCTTTACAACGCAGCAACGTTTTTTGGTTTTCTGTACGTTTAAACCCAAAAACCGGTCCAGTCCCGTCACTCGTCCTAAAAACCGATGGAAAACCTTTAAAAACCTGTTAATTAATTGTGAAAAAACCGCATTTGCTAGATGCGGTTTTTGGATACTACAGACCCTGTTCTTTACAACGCAGCAAGGTTTTTAGGTTGCGTGTACGTTTAAACCCAAAAAACCGATCAGTCCCGTTACCGATCCAAACAACCGATGGAAAACCTTTAAAAACCTTTAAATTAATTGTGAAAAAACCGCATTTGCTAAATGCGGTTTTTTGCGGTTTTTGGATACTACAGACCCAGTTCTTTACAACGCAGCAAGGTTTTTTGGTTTTCTGTACGTTTAAACCCAAAAAACCGGTCCAGTCCCGTCACTCATCCAAACAACCGATGGAAAACCTTTAAAAACCTGTAAATTAATTGTGAAAAAGCCGCATTTGCTAGATGCGGTTTTTTGCGGTTTTTGGATACTACAGACCCTGTTCTTTAAAACGCAGCAAGGTTTTTAGGTTGCGTGTACGTTTTAAACCCAAAAAACCGATCAAGTCCCGTCACCGATCCAAACAACCGATGGAAAACCTTTAAAAACCTTTAAATTAATTGTGAAAAAACCGCATTAGCCAGATGCGGGTTTTTGCGGTTTTTGGATACTACAGACCCTGTTCTTTACAAAGCAGCAAGGTTTTTTGGTTTTCTGTACGTTTAAACCCAAAAAACCGGTCAAGTCCCGTCACCCATCCAAAAAACCGATGGAAAACCTTTAAAAACCTGTAAATTAATTGTAAAAAAACCGCATTAGCCAGATGCGGTTTTTTGCGGTTTTTGGATACTACAGACCCTGTTCTTTACAACGCAGCAAGGTTTTTTGGTTTTCTGTACGTTTAAACCCAAAAAACCTGTCCAGTCCCGTCACCCATCCAAAAAACCGATGGAAAACCTTTAGAAACCTGTAAATTAATTGCAAAAAAACCGCATTAGGTAGATGCGCTTTTTTGCGGTTTTTGGATACTACAGACCCTGTTCTTTACAACGCAGCAAGGTTTTTTGGTTTTCTGTACGTTTAAACCCAAAAAACCGGTCCAGTCCCGTCACCCATCCAAAAAACCGATGGAAAACCTTTAGAAACCTGTAAATTAATTGTGAAAAAACCGCATTTGCTAGATGCGGTTTTTTGCGGTTTTTGGATACTACAGACCCTGTTCTTTAAAACGCAGCAAGGTTTTTAGGTTGCGTGTACGTTTAAACCCAAAAAACCGATCAAGTCCCGTCACCCATCCAAAAAACCGATGGAAAACCTTTAAAAACCTGTAAATTAATTGTGAAAAAAACGCATTAGCCAGATGCGGGTTTTTGCGGTTTTTGGATACTACAGACCCTGTTCTTTACAAAGCAGCAAGGTTTTTTGGTTTTCTGTATGTTTAAACCCAAAAAACCGGTCAAGTCCTGTCACCCATCCAAAAAACCGATGGAGAACCTTTAAAAACCTGTAAATTAATTGTAAAAAATCGCATTAGCCAGATGCGGTTTTTTGCGGTTTTTGGATACTACAGACCCTGTTCTTTACAAAGCAGCAAGGTTTTTTGGTTTTCTGTACGTTTAAACCCAAAAAACCGGCCCAGTCCCGTCACCCATCCAAAAAACCGATGGAAAACCTTTAAAAACCTGTAAATTAATTGTAAAAAAACCGCATTTGCTAGATGCGGTTTTTTGCGGTTTTTGGATACTACAGATTCTGTTCTTTACAACGCAGCAAGGTTTTTTGGTTTTCTGTACGTTTAAACCCAAAAAACCGGTCCAGTCCCGTCACTCGTCCTAAAAACCGATGGAAAACCTTTAAAAACCTGTTAATTAATTGTGAAAAAACCGCATTTGCTAGATGCGGTTTTTGGATACTACAGACCCTGTTCCTTACAACGCAGCAAGGTTTTTAGGTTGCGTGTACGTTTAAACCCAAAAAACCGATCAAGTCCCGTTACCGATCCAAACAACCGATGGAAAACCTTTAAAAACCTTTAAATTAATTGTGAAAAAACTGCATTTGCTAAATGCGGTTTTTTTGCGGTTTTTGGATACTACAGACCCAGTTCTTTACAACGCAGCAAGGTTTTTTGGTTTTCTGTACGTTTAAACCCAAAAAACCGGTCCAGTCCCGTCACTCATCCTAAAAACCGATGGAAAACCTTTAAAAACCTGTAAATTAATTGTGAAAAAGCCGCATTTGCTAGATGCGGTTTTTTGCGGTTTTTGGATACTACAGACCCTGTTCTTTAAAACGCAGCAAGGTTTTTAGGTTGCGTGTACGTTTAAACCCAAAAAACCGATCAAGTCCCGTCACCGATCCAAACAACCGATGGAAAACCTTTAAAAACCTTTAAATTAATTGTGAAAGAACCGCATTAGCCAGATGCGGGTTTTTGCGGTTTTTGGATACTACAGACCCTGTTCTTTACAAAGCAGCAAGGTTTTTTGGTTTCCTGTACGTTTAAACCCAAAAAACCGGTCAAGTCCCGTCACCCATCCAAAAAACCGATGGAAAACCTTTAAAAACCTGTAAATTAATTGTAAAAAAACCACATTAGGTAGATGAGGTTTTTTGCAGTTTTTGGATACTACAGACCCTGTTTTCTAAAACGCAGCAAGGTTTTTAGGTTTTCTGTACGTTTAAACCCAAAAAACCGGTCAAGTCCCGTCAACTATCCAAAACACCGATGGAAAACCTTTAAAAACCTGTAAATTAATTGTGAAAAAACCGCATTAGCTAGATGCGGTTTTTTGCGGTTTTTGGATACTACAGACCCTGTTCTTTACAAAGCAGCAAGGTTTTTTGGTTTTCTGTATGTTTAAACCCAAAAAACCGGTCAAGTCCCGTCACCCATCCAAAAAACCGATGGAAAACCTTTAAAAACCTGTAAATTAATTGTAAAAAAACCACATTAGGTAGATGCGGTTTTTTGCAGTTTTTGGATACTACAGACCCTGTTTTCTAAAACGCAGCAAGGTTTTTTGGTTTTCTGTACGCTTAAACCCAAAAAACCGGTCCAGTCCCGTCACCTATCCAAAAAACCGATGGAAAACCTTTAAAAACCTGTAAATTAATTGTAAAAAACCGCATTTGCTAGATGCGATTTTTTGCGGTTTTTGGATACTACAGACCCTGTTCTTTACAACGCAGCAAGGTTTTTTGGTTTTCTGTACGTTTTAACCCAAAAAACCGGTCCAGTCCCGTCACTCATCCTAAAAACCGATGGAAAACCTTTAAAAACCTGTAAATTAATTGTGAAAAAACCGCATTTGCTAGATGCGGTTTTTTGCGGTTTTTGGATACTACAGACCCTGTTCTTTAAAACGCAGCAAGGTTTTTAGGTTGCGTGTACGTTTAAACCCAAAAAACCGATCAAGTCCCGTCACCCATCCAAAAAACCGATGGAAAACCTTTAAAAACCTGTAAATTAATTGTGAAAAAACCGCATTAGCCAGATGCGGGTTTTTGCGGTTTTTGGATACTACAGACCCTGTTCTTCACAACGCAGCAAGGTTTTTTGGTTTCCTGTACGTTTAAACCCAAAAAACCGGTCAAGTCCCGTCACTCATCCAAAAAACCGATGGAAAACTTTTAAAAACCTGTAAATTAATTGTAAAAAAACCACATTAGGTAGATGCGGTTTTTTGCAGTTTTTGGATACTACAGACCCTGTTTTCTAAAACACAGCAAGGTTTTTTGGTTTTCTGTACGTTTAAACCCAAAAAACCGGTCAAGTCCCGTCACCCATCCAAAACACCGATGGAAAACCTTTAAAAACCTGTAAATAATTTGTGAAAAAACCGCATTAGCTAGATGCGGTTTTTTGCGGTTTTTGGATACTACAGACCCTGTTCTTTACAAAGCAGCAAGGTTTTTTGGTTTTCTGAATGTTAAAACCCAAAAAACCGGTCAAGTCCTGTCACCCATCCAAAAAACCGATGGAGAACCTTTAAAAACCTGTAAATTAATTGTAAAAAACCGCATTAGCCAGATGCGGTTTTTTGCGGTTTTTGGATACTACAGACCCTGTTCTTTACAACGCAGCAAGGTTTTTTGGTTTTCTGTACGTTTAAACCCAAAAAACCGGTCAAGTCCCGTCACCCATCCAAAAAACCGATGGAAAACCTTTAAAAACCTGTAAATTAATTGTGAAAAAACAGCATTTGCTAGATGCGGTTTTTTGCGGTTTTTTGCGGTTTTTGGATACTACAGACCCTGTTCTTTAAAACGCAGCAAGGTTTTTAGGTTTTCTGTACGTTTAAACCCAAAAAACCGGTCAAGTCCCGTCACCCATCCAAAACACCGATGGAAAACCTTTAAAAACCTGTAAATTAATTGTGAAAAAACCGCATTAGCTAGATGCGGTTTTTTGCGGTTTTTGGATACTACAGACCCTGTTTTCTAAAACACAGCAAGGTTTTTTGGTTTTCTGTACGTTTAAACCCAAAAAACCGGTCAAGTCCCGTCACCCATCCAAAACACCGATGGAAAACCTTTAAAAACCTGTAAATTAATTGTGAAAAAACCGCATTAGCTAGATGCGGTTTTTTGCGGTTTTTGGATACTACAGACCCTGTTCTTTACAAAGCAGCAAGGTTTTTTGGTTTTCTGTATGTTTAAACCCAAAAAACCGGTCAAGTCCTGTCACCCATCCAAAAAACCGATGGAGAACCTTTAAAAACCTGTAAATTAATTGTAAAAAAACCGCATTAGCCAGATGCGGTTTTTTGCGGTTTTTGGATACTACAGACCCTGTTCTTTACAACGCAGCAAGGTGTTTTGGTTTTCTGTACGTTTAAACCCAAAAAACCGGTGCTAAATAATGTGGTCGACACAAGTGGTTTGTTATGTACAAAAATCAAAATTACTTTGATTATTTATTCAACGTAATTTGATGCAAGTATTTACAGGACAATTTAAAATACATTATAAAAGCTAAACTTAGGTCTAATTATACTAATCAAAACTCGGAGCTCGTCGTATAACAGGATAATCTTTGCGAATAACCGATTCTCTTCTTATATACAAAACTACAAATACAGTTAGAACAAACAATATTTCCATAATATCTCTAATGCACTGTATAATATTATAGTTACTAGTGTCGTGAACTGGATGATCTTCTTTAACAATGTAGTTTTTATCTCCGTCAAAACAGCTTACGTTGTCTCTATCGTGCACTCGTTGCAGCGGCCGTTCAGCGATTCCGGAACATAACGATATATTACAAACTTGCTCTACAATTAAGGAATATCTAGATAGTAACTGTGCAGAGGGGTAACAATAATAAGTATATGGCCACATTCTGCCAAACCACGGAGTCTTGAAAAAAGCATGTTTATCTTTCAAGAGACAATCAAAACAGTTTTTAGCTTCGCCAGTTAGATTAGTATTTACATTTGGCGAACTAGAAGTACTTAGTATATTCTTTATATTTGGCGAACTAGTAATATTTTCAGTAGTGTTTACATTTGGCGAACTTGAAATATTTGTTAATGTATTTGTACATTGACAAATACGAAGTATACAGAGTAATACAATCGTTGACTGGTACATGTTGGTGCTTCTTGTTTGAAATCTAACGATGGACTGACAATGGTTAGAACTTTGAAACTAGTCTACTACAACACGTCTGGCCTGCGCGGGCTCCACAACTTACATTAATAGATTTATAAAATTTTACAACTAGATTATCGTTAAACTGCTTGTCGGGACCAAACTTGTGTAAGATATCATTGTGCGAAAAACTATTAGTTCTATAGTATATATATAATAACGAATAAAGACCACAAACTGTACTGAAATCCTGTTGAAGCTCTCGATAGTTGTGATTTACAAATCTAATCGGCAAACGAATGCCATATTTAATTAATCTTTGTCCGTAACTATCAAAAGTATCTGCCACTATTCTACCATTACGCTGATACACTACGATCGCGACCCAATGCTGCCCTTTCTGGTTCTTGTTGGAAGTATTGGAAATTATACAGCTTGGAATCTTATTAAAATCAATCTTGTTGACTTCGTCAGCTGATATTACAGAATATGATTTTACATTGGTACGCTTTAAAATATGACCTAGACACGTGTACAAAGTTAAACTATCCATTTTACACAATTGCGCTGTTTGTAAATACCTGTCTATCTGAATCAATTTGAATTAAACTTTCAAAGGACGAAAATACAACTGCCATGATCGATTCAGGAAGCGCCGTTGAAAATTTAAGTGCGAGACGCAATTGACCTTGCCTTTTAACGTGGAAAAACTTCTGACCAGCCTGAATGGGCATAAGTTCAAGTAAAATAAGGTAGTGTCCTAATTTGTAGTTCAATCTTGTCAAACCGTTAGAAATGTGCGAGTTGGGAAGGGCAGAAAATAAGGTTCTAAACGCCAATAGGTTTAAATCATTGTTGGGGTCACATTCAATTCTTCTGAAGAAGCTTGAATCTGAATCTACCATACAGCTTACGCTTTCGAGATTATGGTCCATAAAGGAATATGGTGACGTTGAAAGCGATCCTGTGAAGTTGGACTGCTTAACTAACCCCAGAACTATAAAAGTGGGCAATTCTCCTGTAAACAAAGTCTGACTAGTTATGACCTGCGTCCCATGGCTTATTGAAAAGTTTCGTATTTCGTTATTACGGACTGGATATTGGAACCGCTTTCCGCTTTGAAGAAGCTGTTGATGTTTATGAATAAGATCGGGATGAATAACATCCTGCCGTACGTACAAACATAAGTGCTCAAAGTCAATTTTGAATGGAGATATCGCGTTTGCAGTGTCTGTGCCAGATCCCGAGGTCTCTGTAGTTTTGACTTTAGATGGTTGACAAAGAGCAAACTCTGGCTGACTGCGACGTAGTGTGATTTTTATTTCGCAGCCATTGGGGATCGGGCGCGACTGGTTAAAAATACAAGAGCTTATGGATCCAATTAGATCACAAACTTTTGAAGATTTTGTAAGCTGTAAGCGTTCCGTGTACCCGGTATTACTAGAATCAAAGGTGTCAACCTGCGAATCAGGTGACCAAAGTTCCATTCCCAATTGCCCCTTTTTTACACTGTCAGATTCTGAAAGTAAATTTTCAATGTAATATTGATACGGGTACAGAGATCCCGTTCTACTTACTGGCACGTTGTTTATTTCAACAGAACATGACTCAAACAAGCTTCCAAAAGCATTTTGACAGACTGTTACAGTGTCTGAAGACGTGAGTTTGGAATTGTCGCTTTTTAGAATCTTAAACCGAATATATAAGAACGAGTGTTTGAGACTAGTGTAGAGATTAGTTGTAGGGGGTACTATAAAACAAATCTGATTTTGATTATCTGCAAATGAGTGCAGAGGGTAAATTGGAGCTAGAGATGACGAGAGGATCCCTACATCTGTCTGGGGTAAATTAAACAGTTCTAGGGTATTAGAAAAGGCCAATTGTGAGCCTTCAATTGAAGAATCTGTATTCATTTTGAATTATTTACGCGAACGTTTTCTTACTATTCTTCGTTTCTTTAGTTTACTAAACTTGGGTGTGGATTTAGGCCTGCCAGCTTTTCTTTTACGTGTTCGTCTCTTGGGGGCGGCTTTGCGAGTGCCGCGTTTCTTTCTACCTCCACCTACTTTAACTGTCGATTTGCGTTTACTTTTCCCTTTGCCGGTTTGTCTTCTGCGTCGTCTTCGTTTTACACTTGACGATTTGGATTTTTTTAATGGAACAAGATATTCGTCGTCGCTATTTTCCATTTCGGGTTTAGATGGACTATTTTTCTGTTTTTTCAACGGCTCTAAATAACACTCGTCTTCTGATTCAGGACAGAATATATCCCTCATTTGATTTTTCGAAAATGTAAGACTGCTGTTGTTACTGAAGTTTTATCTTTCGAAAGGAATCTAAACAACTCGTCACAAAGAGTAATTTGGATAGACTGAATCTCAGTCGCTCCGACCTTTACGTAATATACTGGCGAAGCAAACTTGTGGTACACTTTAAGAGAGTCACTGGAGATGCGTGGAAAGCTGCGCAGTAGCTGTAAGCTAGTTGAGCCATAAAGACTTGGTTCGACGATGGTAGACAAAACGTAGATCTGATTTAATCGTGCGGCGGCGTATTTCTCACTTTGGGGTTTTGGCCCCGGTCGATTTATTATTTGCACTTCGGTTCTTTTTCCTGAAAAGGTTAGTACAACACAAGCACCTTTATCCGGCCCAGGAACAAAATAAATTACAGTCAATAATGCAACCATTAGTTACTCAATACGGAGTTATGGTTTTCCAAGTAGAGGGTTGTCGTGCTGAATGCAGTAGTTTCAAAATGCATATCTGATGACCCCATGCAACTAAAATCCTCAAATAAAATGCACGATGGAGTTATTTCATAGCCTAATAAAACGTTGTAAACGTTAACGACAGCTCGCACAATTCATATAGATTATCGTTCAATATTACTTATCGTGTTGCTCGATTGTATAAAATCAAAATATCATAATTTACGTTCACCTAGACGACTGCGTTTTAATCCCGTAGCTTTAGTAATTGTTCTATCATGAATTGATTTACATCCAAAAAGAATATGCTATAAGTCGATAAAGATAGTTTCCATAACAAATACGTGAAGAAACTGAATATTTGAGAATTGTTCTAAAAAACATTGACTTATATTCTATATTACTGTTTCCCAATCTGTGAATCCATGGTGCTATTTAAACCTGTACAGTTTCGTTAAAAATTATTTTATTGTTTCACAATTGCAGTTGAAATCAATTTTATCAATTTGTTTAAATCCAAATTACTGTTTTTAAATGATAGATTCGATTTTTGGATCAATTTGAAAAGAGCATGAAACAATATTATTAAATGCCCCAATTAAGGTTTTTACGAACCCTAAATTGTTTTTCTGTATAGAACATATGTAATTTCCTTTAAAATTTGATTATTGTTTCAAATCGTATTGATTTATATATATCATGCATGTTCTAATTCTTTAAAAAAACATTTGGTATATAAACCAATACGATTTCCTCGAAAACCATTTTCATGTTTCACAATTCATATCAAACCTCAAAATTTCTCCAAATTGTTTTAAATTTACACAAGGGGCATCCATGTCATATATATAGATTTGGTATATAAACCAATACGAATTCCTCGAAAACCATTTTCATGTTTCGCAATTCATATCAAACCTCAAAAGTCTGCTTCCATCTGCTTCTGGCACTTTGCAATTTGTCTTGATTTACATTGAAAAAAAGGCCGGACGGACAGACAGACAGACGGACGGACGGACGGACAGACGGACTGGTTGACTTCATTAGCTCTAAACCTATTTTCAATAGGCGAGCTAATAATGTGACTTCTAAAGCCGTTACAATATTTTTGCATTATAAATCAATAGAATTCTTACTTTCAAGCATATTCTTTTATTATAGAAACAAAACTAAACGCAAAAAACATGTAAATGCAATACATAAATAGAACTAATGTTCAGTAATGAAACTAATGGAATTTAAACACAATAAAAATGCCCAACATATTCAAACTATTTTTTGACGACAAACTGGGAACGCTGAGGGTTGGAGAGAAAACAAACGTCATCCTTTAGAACTGGAACAACCTATTTCAATAAACACATAATATGAATCTTGAACACAGATGTTACTAACAGATATAACTTATAAGATAAGTAGTTGTAATTACCTACTTTGCTTCATATGACACATTCATTGGTTGATTTGAAGATTGAAGATTGAAGAAGAGTGAAGGTATTACGGGCAGGTCTAGACATCCACGTTATCTGGGAACGGAAATCCACCACACCCAGATATTAAATCATAGCCCATTAGATAAGATACAATAGTAAAAACAAAAATAGTATTGGTATAACACGTACCTTACGAAAGAACCAGTTTAGGTCCTTTCGTGAATTGAATCTTGTCTTAGTCATTAATTTCGTCCTCGGCAGGATCATCTTCTTCTGCATCTTCGGAATCTGCTTCTTCCGCACAATCAATAGCGTCCCATTCGAGCGTGACTTTGCGGGGTTTTGTTCTTGGTGGTTGGTACCTATCGTATCCTAGGTATCTAAGTAGTGATGCAGTGTGACTGCATGTTCCCAGAGTCCGCTCTCCTACTGAATGTGATTTTGCGTTTCGGAATCGGGAGCTGATTTTACCACGAATAATTCCTTCAGATTGCCGGTGAAGAAAAATTCCATACTCTGGGTCTTCCCCCATATGCTGCTGGTTGTATTTTTCAGCTATTTTCAGTTGATAACTTCCAAGAGTAATTCGTTTCAGATCGTCCCAACTTAGTTTTGGAAATTGAGGCACTGAGGATGCCGTGGCTCGTTCCCATTGAGTCGTCATTCGAATTAAGGCTTTTTCCTCCAATTCCAACTTCAAAGGGTTCTCAACAAGCGTATGATTTTGAACTGCCTCTACGACGACATCGTGGAAATCATTGTCTTTAAATATTGGTGGAAAAAATCGGTTAGAAATAGCACATGCTATTCTATTGAATCGCATTATCTTCGGAATGTATGTCGCCTCAATTGTATGCTTGAAAAATGGGAACACATTTTTTATTCTGCCATTCACGGCCTCGATCACCCATCTGGACATTGTAACTTTGCGGCTTTCGTTTGCTCCTTTGCACGGTATAATGTTGGTCTTCCTGTCTACCATTGCCGGCATGTAGACATTGATTTTCTGGCCCCGTAACTCCTCTACGACATCCCTGTAGCCACGGTCTACAAGAAGATAGTGGTCTTCCTCCAGAAAATGTTCAAGATCTGAATTCTTGTAATGATGTCTTATATTGGCGGCATCGTTATTTTTGGCGTCGCAAAAATACGGACCAGCGGCATCCATAATGTGTCCGGAGAGAAGACAGGTGTACAAGATTTTAAGTAGGTTCTTGCATTTGTGCATTGACCAGGTTTTCCTCTGTAAGACTAAGTTCGACGGGGATTCGATGTATTCATATGTTCCATCGGCCACCAAAGGCAGACGATCATCTGATTCTCCCAATACTCCTGAGGTTAATTTTGGAGTGTGATTCCGAAGTGCCTCTTCTCTCGTAATGTGATGATATCCAAGGTTTTGAGGAACGAACTCCTTTGTCAAAATTAAAGACACTGTGTCGATTGTCTGACTCACCACTTGTTGCGATGTTCCAAACATGTGAGCCATCATTTCTTGCTTGGCGTTGTTCCGGAGCAGGAGGAGGAACATAGCCAATCCATTTCTTATTGACCTTGATGTAGTATTTCTCATGTCCACCTGAAGGTATGAAACGAGGACATCGAACGCTTCACTACTGATACCGAAGAACATCTTATAGTATTCCGGTTTGACTCCGTCCCGGTCAAAGTTGTAGGGTGCAGCCTTTTTAATATCCGTCACTTCATGTAGCCATAAGCCGAGATCATAACTTTTGACGTTTATACCCTGCTTGGTAGCTTCTATGAGGGCAAGGGCTTCATCAGTAAATTCGTGGTTCTCATTCAGATGATGAAGGCAGGCTCGATTAGTTTTTGGGATGAAGTAGTTCAGCTTGTACCATACTTGTCGAATCGCCCCCCAGGTTACTGTCCTTCTATCCGCTTCGGATCCACACACGAAACATTTTCTTTGGCTTGCCGAAGTTCCCTGAATGTGACGAAATGCCATAATTGATGAAGCAGACGATGAAGCGGATTCAGCAATTGAAATAGTTGTTGTTTGACTAAATTGCAACTGCCTTTGGCTGTTTTGACTCTCGGGAATCTCTCGCTGTGAAATGACGGATTCCAGGTTCTCATCGTTCTCTGATCCGGAACTCTGAACAGATTCGGATCCGGAACTGTGAACGGTTTCTGATCCGGAACTCTCAACAGCTTCTGATCCGGAACTCTCAATGACTTCTGATCCCAAACTCTGAACAGATTCTGATCCGGAACTGTGAACGGTTTCTGATCCAAAAGTTTCATTGATCTCGGACCCCAAGATGTTGTCTTGCTCTGGTAATTGTACGAGACCTTGTATAACGGTCCCGGAGCGAAGGCATTTTGTTGTGGCTGCTGGACTTATATCGGACTTAGCTGGCCTTTTTCTTTGCTGCTTGAATGTTTCGTCCATATTCCGAATTTTTGCATAGTGTTTGGTACATATTACATCTTCATCTTCGAATAAATAGGCATCCTCTGCTACAAAAATATCGAAGAGCTCGCGAAGTCCTTTCGTGCTGAGCTTGATTTTTCTGTCGTACCGTTGTAAACGCTTTGAGCATTGACCGACTCGTTTTAAACAACAGTATAAAACCGACATTTTAAATAAAAACGGTATATTAACGAAAAGCAAAAAACAAGAAATATGGAATTTGAAAACGAAAGGAATTGGAGAACGAGATATTTCAATTTTTTCTTGCATTTGCTGTCGTAATATAATGCTGTGACATTGTGTTGCTATGGGTGTCATATGAAAAAAGAGGTGACACGGTAGCCAAAAATCCGCTAAATATTCCCTAAAACCCGTTCGGGTCTTAATCTCTACCGACTGTCCACAATGTGACTACATTTCAATATTTTTCCTATGATATGACAAGGTCCTTCCGGAACACTTGTCAAAAAATTGAAGTGTAGTCACATTGTGGACAAAAGTTATTCAGGTTCAAAAATGGGCCTAAAAGTCGTACTTGTGTTGTTCTAACCTTTATGATTTTCTGCTTTTCCTAAGATTTCATTAATGGGTTTTGGAAATTGAATAGATATACCACCTTCGATATCAATATAGACTGTATCAGTTTCAGGATCAAATGGCGTAGATACATCAAAATTGTATTTGAGGATGTTTTCTACGCAGTTCTCTAGTGCAGATTCAATATCGCTTGTGAGTGGCTCATCTAAAGTAATGTCTGTCACCACATCTTGAAAAACAGTTATGGACAATGTTTCACTTGGTTCTAGACGATCTAAAGCAATCTGAGATTGTTCACCCTCAGCCAAATGTTCACCGGCTTTAAAGGATGTATTTTCAAACCCCAAGATTGTTGCCAAGTTCTTGGATAATTCTACAGTTATAACGTTTTCAGGATCTCTAACTATTAATCTAGTTTTTGTGTTGATCGACAAAATTCCAATAAACTTGGAGTCAATCTGAATAACGTCGCCAAGCACTGCTTCAGCTTGGAACGATAAATCTGTCACAAACGCATTAATACCTTGCTGAACCTTTTTTATATTTGCCTTTGAAACGGCTTGGTGAAACACTTTTACAATATTTTCCCCTGGCTTATAAAACGTTGGTTTGGGTGTTACAGATTCTGGTATCTGAGTTTCTACCTGTTTTGGGCTGTAGTCGTCCGAAAATGTAATTTCTGCTAGTCCTACAACGTAGCTTTTCGGTAAAAGAATTGGTCTCTCTAAATTATTTCTAAAAGCGTAAGGTTGATTTTTTGGAAAGTAGTTTAAGCTTCTGTTTGAAACCACGGTTACGTAAAAGTCGTCCGTTTCCATCTCATTGAATAATTCCAACATTACTCGTCTGTATTTTCGTTTGCCGTTATTGCTTTAAGTTCCTCGTAATAGAACGAACCTGCGATGGGTTCCTGATTAGAATCAACAAGTTTGTAAGTCTCTACAGGCTTTGTATCTTTCACTTCCACTATTTGAAATATTTCCCGGCTGAAGGCCTGGTCATATCGCTTGCTAAACGCGATTTTCGTGATAGCTATGCGAACAAAAGTACCAGGTTTTAAGACAACCTTTCTCCTCGACCCCTTGTGTTCAACTAACGACTGATACTGGTTGAACCAGGCTTGACTAGATGATAATCGATTTACGGCTATAGGGGGCATTTTAATAGCTGGATGTACTTCGCGATTTATAGAGTCTATAATCTCCGGCAGAACTTTGTACCAGACTGCTTTGCCCGTGTATGTAAAATATCGAGCTAGTTTTTGTTTCAGCTTTCGTATAAATGCCTCAGCAAACGCTGACTTAACCTTCGAAAACGTAGAATATAACACAATTTGGTATGACGAAAATAAATCTTTCAGCTTACTGTTGTAAAACTCTAATCCCTTGTCAGTCCAAATCTTACGAAATCGATTAGAGGGCGTTTTTAAATGTTTGGCAAAGGCCAAGTGCATGCTCTTTGCTGACTTGTCTTTGAGTCCATAGGCCCACGCAAACCGACTAAAAATATCTATTATAACAAGAATAAATCTCAATCCTCCGTTTATCCTAAAATGCTTCTGGTAGTCCACCAGGTCTGCGGCTACAAAGTCTCGAGAGAAGGACGATATTACTCTTCTTCTCGGGAATTTATCGCGGGCTGTCCCGTGAAGTGTAACGGTTTTCAGTCCCTTTAGCACTTTCTCCACTCCTTTTTTATCCTTGAACTGGGGGTTATGTTTAAGAAAATTTCTAACTGAACCAAACGAACCTGGATATGCAGGATTTAAATAACGTTTTTTGATATAACGCTCGTTCATTGTATTTTGTAACCCCTCGCTCTTAATCTTCTTTTAGCTGTTAGGTACTTTTTATATCCCTTTATGCGAGTCCTTTTAAAAGGGTATATAATGTGGGTAGATTTGGTAGCAGATGTCGGCTCGTATTTGTATTTAACAATATTTGATTCAACTGTCATTGTAGGAGCCGAACACACTCCATCTTTAATGACTGCTGGGTTGAACGTCACGCAGATGGGTTCGTCTTCGCGTTCACTTTTGTTCATTGTGATAACGTAAATCTGTCTTCAAACCTTACCCACTTGCAATTTTTGAGATGGTCCGTAAATGAAGGTTTTGGAAGTAATGCCGGTTCTAAATCAACTCGAGTCTTTGTTGGCTGAACATATTCCAAAGGCCCTGAACTGTTAACTGCTGCACTAACTGTCTCACGTTTTTCTCCAACAATGGATTCGTTAGGAAATATTAACCCACGGTCGATTAGGTTTTGAAATAAATCATTCGGAATTACCCGAAATACGTCAATGGACATTTTACGTGTCTATTACACAGAGCAGCGTTTCCTCCAGTACCTTTGAGAGCATACACGCAACTAATGGCCTGAGAGTCATGGAGTGGGTTCTAAATAGAAATAACACTCGTGTTGCATTCAAATGTCGCCTGCGCAGAAAGTATTTAATAAGTTTTTGTGCTCTAATAATGCACTCACTGTCCTCTTCTAAATCAAGGGTTATAACTGAAGCATTATAAATCAACTCGACGATGGACTTTAACTGTGATTTGGTACATTGTTGTAAAACCTTGATAGGGGTGTTAGATTTAGTTAGCTTTACTAAAAAGTTTTTATTTTTTAGGATTCGGTCGAACGTCATTTCGGCAAATAAAACTTTGAATGCCTATTTACTATTAAAAAATTCCTCACCCTCAACAAATCAGACGTTTTGTGGTTAAAGTCTAGTAGCAAAAACTTAAACGGCCTTTTTGTTGCATTTGCTAAGCTGAGTGACAAGTAGTTGGGATGCTGGGGAGAGAACTGGGAATTAAATACCGTGATGCCTCTTTTATCGCGAACTGCCTTATATAGGAATAAGTACATCGTATTCAAACTGCACAGGCGCATATCTTTTGCGAATAAACTTTGGCTTAAAAGCGATACACACACATTTTGATGATGGCTTTTCTGAATAAAGTAGTTCGTTATAAACTCGTTAAATTTTCTATCATTCGAGAACTTGAGTAGGATATCATCAAAGATGATCAATGCCGTTTTACCTTTTACAATGTGGCTATCAATTTGACTAACGTCTTGAATAAACACAGTATCCGAGTGACTCTTCTCAAACTCCTTAAACAAGTCTTGTGGCTCTCCGCAGACGTAAACTATGTTATGTATTGGTTGTTTAAAAATCAAATGCCGGTTATGAATCATATTTAAAACAGTGACAGTCTTTCCACTATTACTACTTCCTACGAAAATTGCAGAGAAGGGTACTTCCAATCTCACATCGACAGTCTCAAAAGCCATTTTACCATTAAAATAAATGCAATCTAATGAATATCTTTTCCTATTAAACTTTGTTGGTCAATTTTTGAGTTTTTATCTATTGGTTTATTTTTAATTGGAGTGAAAGTTGCCATTCTTTGCTGAAATGCAAGAGATGACTGCCAAATTAATTCAATTTCATCTACAACTTCTTGAAGGTCGAGATTGTTATGGAAAAATGTGTCTAATAAAGTGATTCGTTCTCTTAAAGTTTTACAATTTTCACTTGTGACCAACCATCTTTTAATTAATTTAGGAACCAAGTGTGTATGGCACACCCACTGAGACAATTCCTTCCAAGATGGAGGGTCTGTGGATAGAAGAATCTGGAGTTTTTTAATGTCCCACCAGAATAGTTCTTTAATTCTAGTAACTGTAGGAGGTTGCTTGACGACTTCAGATGATATATTTCTAAGAGTTTGAATGCACTTGTCTGCGATTGGTTCTAAGCACAAAACTATGTTAGAGTCGGCTTCTGGAGATTCTGTATACTCAAGTAAATCATCACGAGCTGACGCTAAGTCCATGTGAATTTCTCCCAGATCCGATCTAAATGACGTTAGGACCTTTTTTGATGTTCAACTAACAATGAATCGCTAAATACGTAACTTTGATTGGGATTTGGCCAAATATTTACTTCTAAATTCCCGGGCGATTTAATTATTTCTGGTAAATCTGCTTGTTTGTCCAATAAATCTGCCATGACAGTTACAGTGTTTCAAAGTCCGATTCGTAAAACGTTTTCCAACGATAATGGCCTAACGAGGACGTGTTGATTAAATTGGGATGTAATATTCGCGTAGATAGAAAGGAATGAAATCCAACACTTGGTTTTCTAACTGTGGATATTTGACTTTTGAGGGCTTGTCTAGTTATGGTAGGTATGTTTCTCACTCCTTGGTCAAACAGCAACTGCAAATAAAACTCATGAGAAAGACGTTTTAGAACAGTCTTGGGAACACCTATGGCTTTACGTGAGCCGGCGCAGTGACTACAATTTGATTCTCCTTGAAGCCCACAAGTGCGACAAAGGAAATCGATACTATATGTTCTAGGTTTTAATGCAACGACGGAAAGAATCTGATCGTTAACTATTCTCCATAAACCGGGTTGGCCTTCTCCAACCGTAGAGTACAAAACATGATCTTTTGGTAGGTTTGAGAAATCAAAATATTCTCCGATTTCTCGTAGCTTAGTCCAGATTGAATTGCTTGGGTCTTTGAGTTGAATTAAAAAGCCATCCGTTTCAACCGTTAGTAATTGTGATCCGGGAAACACGGTCATCATTCTCCAGAATTGCTGATACAAGCAGCACTTTGCATAGTCCAGAATAACGGCTCCGGCAAATATGGGACTAGAATGATACACTGATCTACGACCCATCGAAAAGAATACAGTGTCTTCATTTACAACGAAATAATCTGTAAAGTTGTCCCTAGACATAAAGTGAATGGAATCCTCTCGACAAAGACTAACGCGCATGTCTGCAAAATTGCGAGTTGAAGTTAAAAATACTCCAAAGCAATAGTTTACTAAAGATTTACAGAATGTAGACATAATATTATCATCCATAATCTTTGCCTGTCGCCTAAGCTCTAAGACCTTTTCAACGAATGGCTTCATAAATTTAGTTTCCCTGAACCGTAATCCCTTTTCTATTGAAACCAAGGTCATGTTGTTCTGTAAATAGTATTTTAAGGTCTTGTAATAGATTGTAACTGATTTCTTAACGTTCAAGTCAAGTATTAACTTCTCCGCTGCAAAAGGATCAGAAATGGTTTGACAAATCTGCGAAAAATGCTTTTGTTGAATTTCTGATAGTTCGCTAAGTCGTACCGACCTCTTTATAGGACAGAGCGGTAGTTGATCATGTGGGCTGTCATGATATTTTTTTTTGTAGGCTAATGTCACAGTGAATATATATCCAACTCCGGTGTCTTCGGGAAGATTTAAAATGTCAATTTTTAATAAATCATTTTCTGGAACCCATTCAAAGTGGGAAAACGGCAGATCCTGCATACTACTATATCCGTATTGCGAATTTTGGTCGAAGCCCATAATAAAGGAACGATTCTCTGGAATGCCATCATAGTTTTTTATATACTCATTTGAAGCCTCAGCATAGCGATGAGACACTTGGCAAACCCCACCCCTTACCATGGACTTGGCATAAGATAGTAATTCAGGAGTTTTTATGTGTTCAAAGCCCTCACTCAGCATTGAGGTAAATATATCGTACGAGAAAGTGCTCAAGCTAAAGCAGTGAAGGGGGCTTAATTTAAAATTTTCCATGCAGTATGCAACGAAATCTTGAGTAACGTCACAAAGCAAGAACACTTTCGAGTATAAAAATAATTTAGCGTAGTCCCTCAAGTTCCTGCAACCAAATAAATCATAAATTTCTCTGGCATTGTTATAGTTACCATTGCTAATGGAGCGATCATTTATTGGGTCATAAAAATCCGATTGGTCGGGGAAAAGACTGTTGACTTCATCCGATAAATCAAAACGAATAGGAAAATGCATTGGTTCCGAAAGTAGGGCCAAATTATGCTGATTTGAAAACATTGAGAAGCCACTATAGAAAACTGAAAGTTTGTTTTTAATTTGAAAATCTGATTTTCCTGCCTTTAGTCTGGAAACCAATGAATATAAGTCGGCATTTAAAAACTTTTTAATGTCCACAAAACGACAATTTGTATTCAAAATTAAACTTGTTATTTCTTGGCTGTTCTTGCAAGTCAATTTGACATTTTGAACGCACTGGGCGCTTAGGCTTTTAAGAATAAAATGTAGCTCGTGTTGACTTATATCATGTCCTACTACACAAAACGGCCTCACACTAGCTTGCAAGTTACATAAATTACAAAATATTGTATTTGGTATATACAAACTATGGTGGTGATTTAAAGTCTTGGTGCGCTTGTCATTATCGAATGGTTTTCCACAACATTCGCAATAAATAGCCCGTTTCATTTTCAACCTGTCTTCTTCTGTAATGTTAATTGGTAATATATCCGTTTTAACCTTGTATGTAATATCGTCGGCAACAGAAAATAGAGTTTTAAAGAAATGTTCCATTGGAAATGGTCCAGAATAGAACAACAGAAATGCAATTTTATTAGAAGGTCCTACCACGACAATCAAATATGCTGAGATTTCAAAGTTGGATTCTAACCTTGAATATGATAGATCAAGTTCTGGAATAATTTCTGGTAAAACGACGGACGGATTGAATAAAAACTTGAAATATATTTTGAAACACACGTCAAATGTCATAAAGTGTTTTCGAAAAACCATATTCGAATCTTTAGGAAAAGATAGTGATTTATTGGAAATTAGATAGCATTTTCGCTCATGAGTGTCGAGGTCGACAATTATTTGTTTCAGACAAACCCTACAAATCTCATGTCTTTTGGAACCGCTAAATCCTAAAAGCCCAGCTAAATCAGTTATACAAATCAAATGAGTTTCCTGGTTTTCGACGCGTAATTTGGACAGGTCGTCTTTCATGGTAGCTGACTTACTTTTCAATAACAAAAGATCTACTTTACGCTCATACGCTACATTAGGTATTCTTAATGGAAAGAATGTTTTATTTTCATGTCCTAAGACCAATACGCTGATTTGGTTTTTCCTTTCAAATTCTGCTAATCTGGAAAAATCAAATTCTTGTATTAAATCTTGAAAATCAATCTCATTATTTTTTATAACGTCATTGTAAAGTTTGACGTAGGTTTCTGGGTTTTCCAAGAGTCTTCTAAATCTCTTCTTTTGGTGTTTATTGCATTGTGCATATTCCAAGTCTGGCCAGTCTGGGAGTCTAATTCTAGATCGGTACAATCCACACAAAACGCTATACACAAAACAGCCAAAGTATGGATTGCGAATATTGATTACATATTTTTTGTTAATATCACCCGGGCATTTAATATAGCCTCGTGGCCTCAAAGGTCTATACTGGCCAACTCTAATTTCAATGGACCTTATTATAGACAATCTATAGCCCGATCCATCCGTGCTGTATGTAGCCAGAGACGCCTCTAAATATTCTACTGCAGTCAACAGTTTATAAAATATAAGAGAATGGTGCGTCAATGATTGGAAAGGAGAAAAAAAAATTCGGTCCTTTTGTATCTCACCACTTAAATCTTCCAACTCTGTGTCAAAAGATATTGCTACTTTAAGTCCTTTGTAATGGTCAATCAGCTGACGAAGGACCGACTCTAGTTCGTAATAAATATGATTGATAGCATCCGTGAAAGATTCTATCAATGATAAATATTTATATTCGAACGTTAAGATGGTGCCACGCTGTACCGACCGTTTTAATTGAATACGCCCGGTTTGCAACTCAGACGGTAACAAGTCTGAATTTCCAATACTCCCACCAATTTGGTTTTGAACATTTTTATTTTTACAATTCTTTAAATGCTCAGACATTGATGCAACTTGGTCAAAACAGAACTTACATTCATGGAAAATCGAAACATGTTGATCAAATTGACTAAATCTATAGAAATCTTTCCCGCACCGATCAA
This sequence comes from Desoria tigrina, assembly GCA_906901685.1. Lineage (NCBI taxonomy): Eukaryota > Metazoa > Arthropoda > Collembola > Entomobryomorpha > Isotomidae > Desoria > Desoria tigrina. Next base: position 21,223 of record CAJQTU010000110.1, read on the forward strand.
AGCCGCAGGCAAATCGTCTTCCCATCGGCCTCAGACGAGATCGATCGGGATGTTTTAATACATCAATCTTAATTCTTTTAAACTCTGACATTTTGTAATACAAGTGGTAGACTTTTACAGTTTTTTACCTACTTGGACAGTGTAATTTATATAAAATCTAGCTGGCGATGGCTTACAACCTTCAACCTCAACGTTATGAAATAAAATTTGATTACAATTACCCCTACAACGAATGCTACTCTCTGTCGTAATTTGGCCATTCATAATCTGCCGTGACGTTTTTTGTGTATAGTTATTGTGGAGCCATTTACAAGTGTAACAGTAAGCTTTTTTAGCTCCAGGCTTCATAAAGGGCTCTGGCAGAGCCAATGCTAAAGGAATGTCATCCATCTTACTCGGGAGGAGGTTCGCAATTCCTTTCATGAGAGCCCATAAAAATCTTTCGGTTACATTGTTCACAATAAACCTTTACTCTGACACGCTCTTTTTTATCGGTTAATTTCCTATAAATAATATGTTTAAATCTTTCAACATCCGTTTCACAATGTTTACAGTAATAAAATCCTGTTTCAGCCGCTGGGCGTTTCAACAAATGCCGGCTACACTCTAAATGAACATTGAAATCCATTATCTATTTTTACTTTATCAAATATACAAAGTCAAACTTTGGATCTTCTACCTCCTTCCAGTGAGGATGGATTACATACGAGGATTTAGTTCTAGATTCGCACTTGAAACATAGTTTATAGTTTAAGCTCTCCATCAAGTATCCCATTCGATTTAAATAATTACGTGAATACGATTTATTACCACTATTATCAAAACGAATGGTTGTCTTACTTGGCATGTTCAGTAGTTATTTATAGCGCGAACGATTTATAATCCGTATTCACTTTACAAATGTAGCACTTCCTCCTTCGAGCACGAATGGGCGGTAGGCGTTTGAAATTGTTTTTTGCCCGAATAGCTTATCGAAGCTCCTGTTATATAACCTAACATTAGACAAGTCACTGTGAAAACTATCTCAAAAACAATAATTGAAATAATAGCAGTTGAACCAAATTGGTTTGTTATTTTTGCATTTGCTTTTAGGGACTGTAGGATCTGCTGTTGAAAGTATGCAGACAAAACTTGGTATTGCAACTGTGAATTATAGACTTGGTTATAATCAAAATGTTGTGTCCTTACAAACGTTGAAGGAGCTCCAAAAGTATGTCTAATTGAAGCAACAAAGTTGACCACGCTGTCACTATGCACTTGTTCAATGTTGCTTGGGATTGGTAGAGCGCAGACGAAGCACAAGTTTGCTACACAAAGTAAAGTTAAGACGAACATTTGTAATCGACACTCTTAACATGTGTAGAAAAACAACTCTTCGTGGGTTTGACATTTCTGCCAAATAAATTATGTATCTTTCGCACTTGAATTATCGTTATCTGTGTTTTCGCGACTAGGGTCAGATCCGCACGGCTCATTTGGATTCTTGTCTGCTGGCACAAAATCTCCGAAAACTTGTTCAAAGATACCAACCCGTAGACATTCTTTAATTTGTAACTCAAGATCTTGATTAAAATGAGGGCCTTGGAACCTTGTAATGTCGATACTCTTGTCTGAGATTAATAAATGTGCTAGCTCAGAGACTCGACTTATCGAAGTATACGTGGCTCCGTTAAAGTATTCTCTATTATCAAGATGAATAACAGCCCTTGGAAGCGATAGGCCTTGACACTTATGCAGGCTCAATGCAGCTCCAAGCTTTAAAGGAAAGGTGGTATATTTATAACCACTCCTTTTATCTGCAGATAAAAAATATTCGGTTTTAGGAAATATAGGAATACAAGATTCTTCTTTATATCAGTGTTTGCTGGAAACTTTATGAGATGGTTCTATTTTCCTACAGTCTCAGCAGCCGATCCGGATCGAGCTGCGGATTGGGCTACGTAGGATGGGGCAAAAGTATCTACACAGGTAAAATCCCATATCAAGGACTTACCCCTAGCCCATGGGATAAGGGTTTGCCCATCAGGTCGTTTTCCGTCGGATGTCGAACAGCCGGCAGGTTCACGGATGCAGGGTACCTCCGCGGAACGGAGAGCTCTGGCAATGACATCGTTAGCTGCCTCATGGCGGGATCGACGACCAGCGCTCTTTTTGCAGGATAAGCCATGATAGCCCCTGGCAGTAACTTGAGCCCCACAAGGGCACTTATGGGGTTCACAAATATCTGCCCCCAAACGAAGAGCACACGCAATCCGGAAGGATTCATTGGAGAGGTGGGTCCCTAACTGGGGGGAAGGCAAGGCGTTTAGCCAATCGCCAGCATGAGGTCTCGCTATCGCTAGCAGCCGGGCTTTATCTTCTTGGCTAATAGCGGCCAAGCTAAGGGACTCTATCGTCTGTTGGACAAGGGGCCCTTCCCAACATTTTTGAATACCTCTATCTAAAGGGTCTGGGAGGTCACAGCAGGTCAAGGTACTCCATCTTTCTTCAGCTTCTGCTAAAGAATTTTCGGCGCTGAAAATTTCCGGCGGCGCCAGTTGCGAAATCAGGGCCGACACACTATGAAAAGACGCGATAAAACACGGAAGCGCCGTTTCCATAGCATGTCGAATCCCTAGACCTCCCATTTTAACTGGCAGGGAAGATTGTAACCACGCCTCTCGTGACAGATGACAATTTAAGATGCCCTCTACCGCCAACTTCAGGACTGCATCATAGTCGGTAAGAGACCCCATTTTTTTGTAGGTTGGGGCACAGCGTAAAAAATAGATTAGGCGGGGGGTAGCAATGGAGGCCCTCAGAAGGTACAGGGCAGAATGTGCCGTCAGCGTAGCGAGTCGCGCCGAAAATTTTTCAAGGTCGGCTGTTTTTTCTGCTAAAACTTTCTCCATCGCCGCATCAGTAAGGGGGCTACCGAGAAGCTTAGCCGACTCCGGGGTGATGATTTGGATACCCGGTACTACATCTGAAAATTGTTGCTGAATACTGCGGCGGCCGGCGTCATCTGCGCCGAAAATGGCTAATTCGCATTTAGAAGGGTTAAGGGTCAGTCCAATTTCTTGTCCCTTCGAAATAATTGATTTAAGGGCTTTAAGGGATTTTTCTGGACTATCAGAGATGGTACCGTCGTCAAGGTACCATAAATTCAGCTCGGCCTTAAGGGACTCCACAATAGGCTGGACAACCAGGGCGAAGAGGGCGGGGCCTAAGGGGTCCCCCTGGTGTACCCCTGAGAGAGAGGGAATAGGTGTGGTTCCATAAAATAGGGTTGAAGGCTCCCAATAACAGGACTTTATAAAGGGGTAGGCGGAAGGGACAGTCAACCCGCATATTCCATATCTTGTATTTTGCTGAATCAAAATCTTTTTCCCCAGGGCAAGCATGGCAGGGATATTCGATTAAATAATCACTACTACATCATTATGAAGTCTCCAACACTGTCATCTCAAGTTTCATATCTTGGACGTCAAACGTTTCCAACACATCCTAAGTTTCTTCCCGACGCCTATAGACAAGCTACTACATCTCCATACTCCTATTTATTCATTAATTTACATCCCCGCTGTGAGGATCGTCTTAGAGTAAGATCAGGTATTTTATCAGGAGAAGAAGAAAATATTTACATTCCAAAATGAAATTTGTGATAGATTTCCAAGGATTTCAGTTAAAATCACAGTTTTGCTTTAAAGAGCTTACAATTTGCAAATTGGGATCAAGTGACTATACACATTTTTTCATCAAGTCTAGCAAAAGTTATTTCGAATTATCTTCCAGGGAACGAAAGACTGTTAAATTTTGTGAAACAAATTTACACCGCATATACTGGAATGCTGGTTATGACAAGTTTAACGAAGTGCAGTCGCATGTGAATAATATTTTAAAAGACGGATCAGTAGTTTACACAAAAGGTCAAGAAAATGTCGGAGATTCTACGGAAGGCTTTTAATATACCAGGAGGTGTTCTTGAAACAAGTGAACTAAATCTAGTTCCACTGGGCTCATTCTACAACCTGAAAAACTGTCCGCTTCCATTCCATAAGTATACGTCTTCGTGCTCACACTTTAAGGCCCAATCTTTAGCAAGACAACTTGAAATATTTCAAAATGAGTCATTGCATGAACAGAAATCAGAACTTCTTGAAGAACGTGTTCAAATGCAAACATCCCAAGAGGAAGAAACTCATTGAAGAGGCAACAACGGATAATATCAGAGCTATTTCTGAAGTTGCTCTGAATACCTTAAACGGAAACATAAACTTATCGAAAGTGGAAAAAAGGAAATTAAAAAAACATCGAATCGGAATAAGAAATCTTGCCAAAAAATCAGTTTCTACAAAAAAGAAGAAAAAACTTCTCATTCAGAAAGGGGGTTTTCTCCCTCTGCTCTTAGCTCCTCTTCTGTCGGCTGCAGGTACAATCGCTGGTCGTGCAATCAGTTCATCTTTGGGATATTAAAAAAACATGGCGAAACGTATGAAATTAATCTCAGCAACTAATTTCGATCTGCAAAATATAAAACAAGAAAAAATACAATTCGATCCCGATCAACAATATCAAAATTCAAATACCGTTTACACATCAAATATTTTAGATGATGAAACCCTGCCTGCCGATATTAAATTACAGTTGTATAGTAAAACCCTTAAGGCAATGAAAGAGAAAATTGAATATCTTCTGAATAAACCTATAAAAGTTGACATTGCTAATGAATTAGATACAAAATCCATGTCAGTACGTGAAAGTGAAAACTTCGACTACAGCAAGGAAACTCTTTTAAATAAAAAAGACATTGGCTTAATTCAAGCATTACCTCCATCCTACCATGACAACGCTGCTACAATTATGAATATTCTGAAACCATACGATAAATTAATTTCATGGGATAAAAGAGGAATGGTAACATTTTTCGGAAATGAAGTGGTGAACGGTTCCAATCTGTCAGATCTAATAAGCTACACAATCAGAAATCTAAAATGGTCGGCAGATCCCCCAGGAATAAACAGATTTTTAGCAGTTTGCAAGATGTTAGGTGTACCAACGTCTTTGCTGTCGTCTAACGTCAAACAAGATTGGTATGGAACTATTGAGCATTGACCCTAAGTACCGTAGAATGTTAAGTCAATGGGATTCAATGGATCAGAGAGATGTCATAGGACAGCGATCTAATGCTTCCAGTCCATTCACAACACCACAAGCAACACCATCGAAGACTCCAAGCTCTGGATTAAAAAATAAAAACGTAACTCAACGAAAAAAACGGCGTAGCGATTAAGTATAGCTTTAAAATGGATCACTGTATAAATACCCATCATAGACGAATTTCATATCCAAATATGACAACACTACAATCCCGGCTGTCCTCGTTCGAAAACTGGCCAACTAATAAAAGGCAAAAACCAGCAGAACTTGCTGAGTGTGGATTTTTCTATGTCGGGAATGAAGATCGTGTGATGTGTTTTTATTGTGGCATCGGTGTTTACGATTGGCTTTGCGAAGACAATATTTGGATGGAACATGCGTTGAATTCAAATAGATGTCCATATTTACTTGTTCACAAAGGGAAAGCAAATCAAAATCAAGAAGAAATTGATCAATTTAAGTCCACCATGGTAATATATTATAACCATGCTCAATTAAAAATGTTCAAAATGTTATGTCCCAACTTCTAGTAAAATATTCTATAAATTTTTTGCAGGCTCAAGAAGTCTTTTACAATGAAAGAGATGATAACACCTTGGATCGAAACGGATTAATTCGTGGTAAATTTTTATGTTCATTATGGATGAAATTGTTAACGTTACTGATTCTCATAACTTCTGTTTCTGTGTTACAGATAATCGGAACCTTTTCAACCTTCTACAAGTAAATGCCTGTCGAATCTGTTGTGAAAAAGAAGCAATATTCATGTATTTACCCTGTTGTCACTTATCATACTGTCGAGATTGTGTAACAACCCAAACACGCTGTGTTATATGTAGAGTACCACATCAATATATAGTTAAAGTATACAAGGCCTAACGTCCTTCTATAAATATATATGTATATATACATCTTTCCGAGTTCGAATAAATCCATACAACTTTGTAAATAAATTAGCAGTCTACATTTACTCGTTGCAAAAATGTCATCCTTCGAAGAAGTCTATTACAATCCATCACATCCAAGCAGTTTTGGAGGTATTGACAGACTGGCATGTTCAAAATTAGGAAGCAAGTCAAAAATTAAAAAGTTTTTACAGTCCCAGAAAACATACAACAAAAACAAAGCCACTAAGCATAAATTCGTTCGTCGTAAAATAGTTGTTCCATCAATTAACTATTTATGGCAAACTGACTTAATAGTGCTTAATAAATACTCAAGACAGAATGATGGATTTAAGTACATTCTTACATGTATTGATGTTCTTAGTAGATACGCCTACGCTATTCCTTTGAAAAAGAAAACAGGTATCGCCACTGTCGATGCTTTCAAACAGATATTTAAGAATTCTGGTGTTCTTCCAAAATACCTTACCTGCGACGAAGGCACCGAATTTTTTAATAGAGTTTTCATCAAGTTTTTAAAAGAAAATAAAGTTATAATGTACCATAATTATTCCGACCTAAAGGCGGCAATGGTCGAAAGATTTAATAGAACTTTGATGACACGTTTGCAAAAGTTCTTCGAATTTACTGATTCGTTTCGTTACGTTGATGTGCTTCCTCATTTAATTACCTCATACAATAACACCGTACATCGTATAATAAAAACCACACCCACTAACGTTAACGAATATAATCAAATGGATGTGTGGATGAACAGTTATAGAGATTTGTATACAAAAAATTGGAGTAAAAAATCTAATTTAAATGTTGATGATTTTGTTAGAATTAAAAAATCAAAACACGTTTTTGAAAAAGGGTATTCGTCTTCATATTCCGAAACTATTTATACAATAAGCAGGGTAATTACAAGTAAACCGGTAACTTACAAAATAAAAGAGAGTGATGACAATGAACTGTTAGGCATTTTTTATAAAGAAGAACTGTCTAAGGTTTTACTAACGCAGTAAATATATAGGTAAAATTTGTGAATCCTATACAATGTAAGATATAAGATGATACCCAGCCATTTTTTACCCCAATCGACCCCGTTAGGGGGAGATTGGGGTAAAAATGGCTGGGTAATATCATCATCTTTACAACGCATCAAGGGTTTTAGCCCAGTCAAATGGACTTATATGATCGTCGTTTCCGTGTGTCCCGTAATTCTTGTGCAGAGATTATCTATATCACGGATTACACTAGCCCTCTGAAATTTTGCGTAAAATTGTATCACAACCGAACCACGGCACTGCAGAAAACTGGAATGAAATGGCCAACCCGTTCAATAGTTATAGTCCAAAAACCTCACCGGGTCTATGGAAACGAATGAGAAAATTTATAGAAAGAATTAAATATAACCTTATAAAACCTTGAAAAAAGTCGAAAATTTGACACGACCTCAGCATCATGGGCCTTAAAATTAAGTCATAAAAATTTGTACAAAAATGTATTCAAGTATTAAGATTCGATTTTTGAAAAAATTGCGATGGCCCCAAGTCTAATTATTTCCGTACGGTCAATCTACCAAACCCATTTCTGTTGGAATTGCAATAACCTGAAAAAAGTCGAAACTTTGACATGACCTCAGTATCATGGGCCTTAAAATTAGGTCATGAAAATTTGTACAAACATGTATTCAAGTATTAAGGTTCGATTTTAAAAAAAATTGCGATGGCCCCAAGTCTAATTATTTCCGTACGGTCAATCTACCAAACCCATTTCTGTTGGAATTGCAATGACCTGAAAAAATTCGAAACTTTGACACGACCTCAGCATCATGGGCCTTAAAATTAGGTCATGAAAATTTGTACAAAAATGTATTCAAGTATTAAGATTCGATTTTTGAAAAAATTGCGATGGCCCCAAGTCTAATTATTTCCGTACGGTCAATCTACCAAACCCATTTCTGTTGGAATTGCAATAACCTGAAAAAAGTCGAAACTTTGACACGACCTCAGCATCAAGGGCCTTAAAATTAGGGCATGAAAATTTGTACAAAAATGTATTCAAGTATTAGGATTCGATTTTTGAAAAAATTGCGATGGCCCCAAGTCTAATTATTTCCGTACGGTCAATCTACCAAACCCATTTCTGTTGGAATTGCAATAACCTGAAAAAAGTCGAAACTTTGACATGACCTCAGTATCATGGGCCTTAAAATTAGGTCATGAAAATTTGTACAAACATGTATTCAAGTATTAAGATTCGATTTTTAAAAAAATTGCGATGGCCCCAAGTCTAATTATTTCCGTACGGTCAATCTACCAAACCCATTTCTGTTGGAATTGCAATGACCTGAAAAAAGTCGAAACTTTGACACGACCTCAGCATCATGGGCCTTAAAATTAGGTCATGAAAATTTGTACAAAAATGTATTCAAGTATTAAGATTCGATTTTTGAAAAAATTGCGATGGCCCCAAGTCTAATTATTTCCGTACGGTCAATCTACCAAACCCATTTCTGTTGGAATTGCAATAACCTGAAAAAAGTCGAAACTTTGACATGACCTCAGTATCATGGGCCTTAAAATTAGGTCATGAAAATTTGTACAAAAATGTATTCAAGTATTAAGATTCGATTTTTGAAAAAATTGCGATGGCGCCAAGTCTAATTATTTCCGTACGGTCAATCTACCAAACCCATTTCTGTTGGAATTGCAATGACCTGAAAAAAGTCGAAACTTTGACACGACCTCAGCATCATGGGCCTTAAAATTAGGTCATGAAAATTTGTACAAAAATGTATTCAAGTATTAAGATTCGATTTTTGAAAAAATTGCGATGGCCCCAAGTCTAATTATTTCCGTACGGTCAATCTACCAAACCCATTTCTGTTGGAATTGCAATAACCTGAAAAAAGTCGAAACTTTGACATGACCTCAGTATCATGGGCCTTTAAATTAGGGCATGAAAATTTGTACAAAAATGTATTCAAGTATTAAGATTCGATTTAAAAAAAAATTGCGATGGCCCCAAGTCTAATTATTTCCGTACGGTCAATCTACCAAACCCATTTCTGTTGGAATTGCAATGAACTGAAAAAAGTCGAAACTTTGACATGACCTCAGTATCATGGGCCTTAAAATTAAGTCATGAAAATTTGTACAAAAATGCATTCAAGTATTAAGATTTGATTTTTGAAAAAATTGCGATGGCCCCAAGTCTAATTATTCCCGTACGGTCAATCTACCAAACCCATTTCTGTTGGAATTGTAGTGACCTGAAAAAGTCGAAACTTTGACATGACCTCAGCATTATAGGCCTTAAAATTAGGTCATGAAAATTTGTACAAAAATGTATTCAAGTATTAAGATTCGATGGCCCTAATCCCCTCTGCGTCTCGACGGTCTATCCGCCACACCGACATATCGGATTGACTGGGCTTTATTGGCTGCTTGGAGTAGTTTTTGGTTTTCTGTACGTTTAAACCCAAAAAACCGGTCAAGTCCCATCACACATCCAAAAAACCGATGGAAAACCTTTAAAAACCTGTAAATTAATTGTGAAAAAACCGCATTAGCTAGATGCGGTTTTTTGCAGTTTTTGAATACTACGGACCCTGTTCTTTAAAACGCAGCAAGGTTTTTAGGTTTCGTGTACGTTTAAACCCAAAAAACTGGTCACATCCTGTCACCCATCCAAAAAACCGATGGAAAACCTTTAAAAACCTGTAAATGAATTGTGAAAAAACCGCATTAGCCAGATGCGGTTTTTTGCGGTTTTTGGATACTACAGACCCTGTTCTTTACAACGCAGCAAGGGTTTTTGGTTTTATGTACGTTTAATCCCAAAAAACTGGTCAAGTCCCGTCACCCATAAAAAAAACCGATGGAAAACCTTTAAAAACCTGTAAATTAATTGTGAAAAAACCGCATTTGTTAGATGCGGTTTTTTGCGGTTATTGGATACTACGGACCCTGTTTTCTAAAACGCAGCAAGGTTTTTGGTTTTCTGTGCGTCTAAACCCAAAAAACCGGTCAAGTCCCGTCACCTATCCAAAAAACCGATGGAAAACCTTTAAAAACCTGTAAATTAATTGTGAAAAAACCGCATTAGCTAGATGCGGTTTTTTGCGGTTTTTGGATACTACAGACCCTGTTCTTTACAACGCAGCAAGGTTTTTTGGTTTTCTGTACGTTTAAACCCAAAAAACCGGTCAAGTCCCGTCACCCATCCAAAAAACCGATGGAAAACCTTTAAAAACCTGTAAATTAATTGTGAAAAAACCGCATTAGCTAGATGCGGTTTTTGGCGTTTTTTGCGGTTTTTGGATACTACAGATCCTGTTTTCTAAAACGCAGCAAGGTTTTTTGGTTTTCTGTACGTTGAAACCCAAAAAACCGGTCAAGTTCCGTCACACATCCAAAAAACCGATGGAAAACCTTTATAACCTGTAAATTATTTGTGAAATAACCGCATTAGCTAGATGCGGTTTTTGCGGTTTTTTGCGGTTTTTGGATACTACAGACCCTGTTCTTTACAACGCAGCAAGGTTTTTTGGTTTTCTGTACGTTTACACCCAAAAAACCGGTCAAGTCCCATCACACATCCAAAAAACCGATGGAGAACCTTTAAAAACCTGTAAATTAATTGTGAAAAAACCGCATCAGCTAGATGCGGTTTTTTGCAGTTTTTGAATACTACGGACCCTGTTCTTTAAAACGCAGCAAGGTTCTTAGGTGTCGTGTACGTTTAAACCCAAAAAACCGGTCAAGTCCCGTCACACATCCAAAAAACCGATGGAAAACCTTTAAAAACCTGTAAATTAATTGTAAAAAAACCGCATTAGCTAGATGCGGTTTTTTGCGGTTTTTGGATACTACAGGCCCTGTTCTTTACAACGCAGCATAGGTTTTTGGTTTTCTGTACGTTTAAACCCAAAAAACCGGTCAAGTCCCGTCACACATCCAAAAAACCGATGGAAAACCCTTAAAAACCTGTAAATTAATTGTGAAAAAACCGCACTAGCTAGATGCGGTTTTTGGCGTATTTTGCGGTTTTTGGATACTACAGACCCTGTTTTCTAAAACGCAGCAAGGTTTTTTGGTTTTCTGTACGTTTAAATCAAAAAAACCGGTCAAGTCCCATCACACATCCAAAAAACCGATGGAAAACCTTTAAAAACCTGTAAATTAATTGTAAAAAAACCGCATCAGCTAGATGCGGTTTTTTGCAGTTTTTGAATACTACGGACCCTGTTCTTTAAATCGCAGCAAGGTTTTTAGGTGTCGTGTACGTTTAAACCCAAAAAACCGGTCAAGTCCCGTCACACATCCAAAAAACCGATGGAAAACCTTTAAAAACCTGTAAATTAATTGTGAAAAAACCGCATTAGCTAGATGCGGTTTTTTGCGGTTTTTGGATACTACAGGCCCTGTTCTTTACAACGCAGCGAGGGTTTTTGGTTTTCTGTACGTTTAAACCCAAAAACCGGTCAAGTCCCTTCACACATCCAAAAAACCGACGGAAAAACTTTAAAAACCTGTAAATTAATTGTGAAAAAACCGCATTAGCAAGATGCGGTTTTTTGCAGTTTCTGAATATTACGGACCGTGTTCTTTAAAACGCAGCAAGGTTTTTAGGTTTTGTGTACGTTTAAACCCAAAAAACTGGTCACGTCCCGTCACCCATCCAAAAAACCGATGGAAAACCTTTAAAAACCTGTAAATGAATTGTGAAAAAACCGCATTAGCCAGATGCGGTTTTTGGATACTACAGACCCTGTTCTTTACAACGCAGCAAGGGTTTTTGGTTTTATGTACGTTTAATCCCAAAAAACCGGTCAACTCCCGTCACCCATCCAAAAAACCGATGGAAAACCCTTAAAAACCTGTAAATTAATTGTGAAAAAACCGCATTAGCTAGATGCGGTTTTTGGCGTTTTTTGCGGTTTTTGGATACTACAGACCCTGTTTTCTAAAACGCAGCAAGGTTTTTTGGTTTTCTGTACGTTTAAACCCAAAAAACCGGTCAGGTTCCGTCACACATCCAAAAAACCGATGGAAAACCTTTAAAAACCTGTAAATTATTTGTGAAATAACCGCATTAGCTAGATGCGGTTTTTGCGGTTTTTTGCGGTTTTTGAATACTACAGACCCTGTTCTTTACAACGCAGCAAGGTTTTTTGGTTTTCTGTACGTTTAAACCCAAAAAACCGGTCAAGTCCCATCACACATCCAAAAAACCGATGGAAAACCTTTAAAAACCTGTAAATTAATTGTGAAATAACCGCATTAGCTAGATACAGTTTTTTGCGGTTTTTGGATACTACAGGCCCTGTTCTTTACAACGCAGCAAGGGTTTTTGGTTTTCTGTACGTTTAAACCCAAAAAACCGGTCAAGTCCCGTCACACATCCAAAAAACCGACGGAAAACCTTTAAAAACCTGTAAATTAATTGTGAAAAAACCGCATTAGCTAGATGCGGTTTTTTGCAGTTTTTGAATACTACGGACCCTGTTCTTTAAAACGCAGCAAGATTTTTAGGTTTTGTGTACGTTTAAACCCAAAAAACTGGTCACGTCCCGTCACCCATCCAAAAAACCGATGGAAAACCTTTAAAAACCTGCAAATGAATTGTGAAAAAACCGCATTAGCCAGATGCGGTTTTTTGCGGTTTTTGGATACTACAGACCCTGTTCTTTACAACGCAGCAAGGGTTTTTGGGTTTATGTACGTTTAATCCCAAAAAACCGGTCAAGTCCCGTCACTCATCCAAAAAACCGATGGAAAACTCTTAAAAACCTGTAAATTAATTGTGAAAAAACCGCATTAGCTAGATGCGGTTTTTGGCGTTTTTTGCGGTTTTTGGATACTACAGACCCTGTTTTCTAAAACGCAGCAAGGTTTTTTGGTTTTCTGTACGTTTAAACCCAAAAAACCGGTCAAGTCCCATCACACATCCAAAAAACCGATGGAAAACCTTTAAAAACCTGTAAATTAATTGTGAAAAAACCGCATTAGCTAGATGCGGTTTTTTGCGGGTTTTGTGGTTTTTGGATATTACAGACCCTGTTCTTTACAACGCAGCAAGGTTTTTTGGTTTTCTGTACGTTTAAACCCAAAAAACCGGTCAAGTCCCATCACACATCCAAAAAACCGATGGAAAACCTTTAAAAACCTGTAAATTAATTGTGAAAAACCGCATCAGCTAGATGCGGTTTTTTGCAGTTTTTGAATACTACGGACCCTGTTCTTTAAAACGCAGCAAGGTTTTTAGGTGTCGTGTACGTTTAAACCCAAAAAACCGGTCAAGTCCCGTCACACATCCAAAAAACCGATGGAAAACTTTAAAAACCTGTAAATTAATTGTGAAAAAACCGCATTAGCTAGATGCGGTTTTTTGCGGTTTTTGGATACTACAGGCCCTGTTCTTTACAACGCAGCAAGGGTTTTTGGTTTTCTGTACGTTTAAACCCAAAAAACCGGTCAAGTCCCGTCACACATCCAAAAAACCGACGGAAAACCTTTAAAAACCTGTAAATTAATTGTAAAAAAAACCGCATCAGCTAGATGCGGTTTTTTGCAGTTTTTGAATTCTACGGACCCTGTTCTTTAAAACGCAGCAAGGTTTTTAGGTGTCGTGTACGTTTAAACCCAAAAAACTGGTCACATCCCGTCACCCATCCAAAAAACCGATGGAAAACCTTTAAAAACCTGTAAATGAATTGTGAAAAAACCGCATTAGCTAGATGCGGTTTTTGGCGTTTTTTGAGGTTTTTGGATACTACAGACCCTGTTTTCTAAAACGCAGCAAGGTTTTTTGGTTTTCTGTACGTTTAAACCCAAAAAACCGGTCAGGTTCCGTCACACATCCAAAAAACCGATGGAAACCCCTTAAAAACCTGTAAATTAATTGTAAAAAAACCGCATTAGCTAGATGCGGTTTTTGGCGTTTTTTGCGGTTTTTAGATACTACAGACCCCGTTTTCTAAAACGCAGCAAGGTTTTTTGGTTTTCTGTACGTTTAAACCCAAAAAAACCGGTCAGGCTCCGTCACACATCCAAAAAACCGATGGAAAACCTTTAAAAACCTGTAAATTATTTGTGAAAAAACCGCATTAGCTAGATGCGGTTTTTGCGGTTTTTTTGCGGTTTTTGGATACTACAGACCCTGTTCTTTACAACGCAGCAAGGTTTTTTGGTTTTCTGTACGTTTAAACCCAAAAAACCGGTCAAGTCCCATCACACATCCAAAAAACCGATGGAAAACCTTTAAAAACCTGTAAATTAATTGTGAAATAACCGCATTAGCTAGATGCGGTTTTTTACGGTTTTTGGATACTACAGGCCCTGTTCTTTACAACGCAGCAAGGGTTTTTGGTTTTCTGTACGTTTAAACCCAAAAAAACCGGTCAAGTCCCGTCACACATCCAAAAAACCGACGGAAAACCTTTAAAAACCTTTAAATTAATTGTGAAAAAACCGCATTAGCTAGATGCGGTTTTTTGCAGTTTTTGAATACTACGGACCGTGTTCTTTAAAACGCAGCAAGATTTTTAGGTTTTGTGTACGTTTAAACCCAAAAAACTGGTCACGTCCCGTCACCCATCCAAAAAACCGATGGAAAACCTTTAAAAACCTGCAAATGAATTGTGAAAAAACCGCATTAGCCAGATGCGGTTTTTTGCGGTTTTTGTATACTACAGACCCTGTTCTTTACAACGCAGCAAGGGTTTTTGGGTTTATGTACGTTTAATCCCAAAAAACCGGTCAAGTCCCGTCACCCATCCAAAAAACCGATGGAAAACCCTTAAAAACCTGTAAATTAATTGTGAAAAAACCGCATTAGCTAAATGCGGTTTTTGGCGTTTTTTGCGGTTTTTGGATACTACAGACCCTGTTTTCTAAAACGCAGCAAGGTTTTTTGGTTTTTCTGTACGTTTAAACCCAAAGAACCGGTCAAGTCCCATCACACATCCAAAAAACCGATGGAAAACCTTTAAAAACCTGTAAATTAATTGTGAAAAAACCGCATTAGCTAGATGCGGTTTTTTGCGGGTTTTGTGGTTTTTGGATATTACAGACCCTGTTCTTTACAACGCAGCAAGGTTTTTTGGTTTTCTGTACGTTTAAACCCAAAAAACCGGTCAAGTCCCATCACACATCCAAAAAACCGATGGAAAACCTTTAAAAACCTGTAAATTAATTGTGAAAAAACCGCATTAGCTAGATGCGGTTTTTTGCGGGTTTTGCAGTTTTTGAATACTACGGACCCTGTTCTTTAAAACGCAGCAAGGTTTTTAGGTGTCGTGTACGTTTAAACCCAAAAAACCGGTCAAGTCCCGTCACACATCCAAAAAACCGATGGAAAACTTTAAAAACCTGTAAATTAATTGTGAAAAAACCGCATTAGCTAGATGCGGTTTTTTGCGGTTTTTGGATACCACAGGCCCCGTTCTTTACAACGCAGCAAGGGTTTTTGGGTTTCTGTACGTTTAAACCCAAAAAACCGGTCAAGTCCCGTCACATCCAAAAAACCGACGGAAAACCTTTAAAAACCTGTAAATTAATTGTAAAAAAACCGCATTAGCTAGATGCGGTTTTTTGCAGTTTTTGAATACTACGGACCCTGTTCTTTAAAACGCAGCAAGGGTTTTTAGGTTTCGTGTACGTTTAAACCCAAAAAACTGGTCACGTCCCGTCACCCATCCAAAAAACCGATGGAAAACCTTTAAAAACCTGTAAATGAATTGTGAAAAAACCGCATTAGCCAGATGCGGTTTTCGGATACTACAGACACTGTTCTTTACAACGCAGCAAGGGTTTTTGGTTTTATGTACGTTTAATCCCAAAAAACCGGTCAAGTCCCGTCACCCATCCAAAAAACCGATGGAAAACCCTTAAAAACCTGTAAATTAATTGTGAAAAAACCGCATTAGCTAGATGCGGTTTTTGGCGTTTTTTGCGGTTTTTGGATACTACAGACCCTGTTTTCTAAAACGCAGCAAGGTTTTTTGGTTTTCTGTACGTTTTAACCCAAAAAACCGGTCAGGTCCCGTCACACATCCAAAAAACCGATGGAAAACCTATAAAAACCTGTAAATTATTTGTGAAATAACCGCATTAGCTAGATGCGGTTTTTGCGGTTTTTTGCGGTTTTTGGATACTACAGACCCTGTTCTTTACAACGCAGCAAGGTTTTTTGGTTTTCTGTACGTTTAAACCCAAAAAACCGGTCAAGTCCCTTCACCCATCCAAAAAACCGATGGAAAACCCTTAAAAACCTGTAAATTAATTGTGAAAAAACCGCATTAGCTAGATGCGGTTTTTGGCGTTTTTTGCGGTTTTTGGATACTACAGACCCTGTTTTCTAAAACGCAGCAAGGTTTTTTGGTTTTCTGTACGTTTAAACCCAAAAAACCGGTCAGGTCCCGTCACACATCCAAAAAACCGATGGAAAACCTTTAAAAACCTGTAAATTAATTGTGAAAAAACCTCATTAGCTAGATGCGGTTTTTTGCGGTTTTTGGATACTACAGACCCTGTTTTCTAAAACGCAGCAAGGTTTTTTGGTTTTCTGTACGTTTTAACACAAAAAACCGGTCAGGTCCCGTCACACATCCAAAAAACCGATGGAAAACCTATAAAAACCTGTAAATTATTTGTGAAATAACCGCATTAGCTAGATGCGGTTTTTGCGGTTTTTGGATACTACAGACCCTGTTCTTTACAACGCAGCAAGGTTTTTTTGGTTTTCTGTACGTTTAAACCCAAAAAACCGGTCAAGCCCCTTCACCCATCCAAAAAACCGATGGAAAACCCTTAAAAACCTGTAAATTAATTGTGAAAAAACCGCATTAGCTAGATGCGGTTTTTTGCGGTTATTG
>CAJQTU010000111.1:0-44002 GCA_906901685.1 Desoria tigrina
CGAGCGGAGCGAGGGCTTTCGCTGTTTGAGATCTAACCTTTGTTTCTATAGAGATTCTAACCAGAGATCCTTTTTTGAGTTTGACCCTTGAAAGCGCGAGCGGAGCGAGGGCTTTCGCTGTTTGAGATCTAACCTTTGTTTCTATAGAGATTCTAACCAGAGATCCTTTTTTGAGTTTGACCCTTGAAAGCGCGAGCGGAGCGAGGGCTTTCGCTGTTTGAGATCTAACCTTTGTTTCTATAGAGATTCTAACCAGAGATCCTTTTTTTTAGTTTGACCCTTGAAAGCGCGAGCGGAGCGAGGGCTTTCGCTGTTTGAGATCTAACCTTTGTTTCTATAGAGATTCTAACCAGAGATCCTTTTTTGAGTTTGACCCTTGAAAGCGCGAGCGGAGCGAGGGCTTTCGCTGTTTGAGATCTAACCTTTGTTTCTATAGAGATTCTAACCAGAGATCCTTTTTTTGAGTTTGACCCTTGAAAGCGCGAGCGGAGCGAGGGCTTTCGCTGTTTGAGATCTAACCTTTGTTTCTATAGAGATTCTAACCAGAGATCCTTTTTTTTAGTTTGACCCTTGAAAGCGCGAGCGGAGCGAGGGCTTTCGCTGTTTGAGATCTAACCTTTGTTTCTATAGAGATTCTAACCAGAGATCCTTTTTTGAGTTTGACCCTTGAAAGCGCGAGCGGAGCGAGGGCTTTCGCTGTTTGAGATCTAACCTTTGTTTCTATAGAGATTCTAACCAGAGATCCTTTTTTGAGTTTGACCCTTGAAAGCGCGAGCGGAGCGAGGGCTTTCGCTGTTTGAGATCTAACCTTTGTTTCTATAGAGATTCTAACCAGAGATCCTTTTTTGAGTTTGACCCTTGAAAGCGCGAGCGGAGCGAGGGCTTTCGCTGTTTGAGATCTAACCTTTGTTTCTATAGAGATTCTAACCAGAGATCCTTTTTTGAGTTTGACCCTTGAAAGCGCGAGCGGAGCGAGGGCTTTCGCTGTTTGAGATCTAACCTTTGTTTCTATAGAGATTCTAACCAGAGATCCTTTTTTTTTAGTTTGACCCTTGAAAGCGCGAGCGGAGCGAGGGCTTTCGCTGTTTGAGATCTAACCTTTGTTTCTATAGAGATTCTAACCAGAGATCCTTTTTTTGAGTTTGACCCTTGAAAGCGCGAGCGGAGCGAGGGCTTTCGCTGTTTGAGATCTAACCTTTGTTTCTATAGAGATTCTAACCAGAGATCCTTTTTTTTTAGTTTGACCCTTGAAAGCGCGAGCGGAGCGAGGGCTTTCGCTGTTTGAGATCTAACCTTTGTTTCTATAGAGATTCTAACCAGAGATCCTTTTTTGAGTTTGACCCTTGAAAGCGCGAGCGGAGCGAGGGCTTTCGCTGTTTGAGATCTAACCTTTGTTTCTATAGAGATTCTAACCAGAGATCCTTTTTTGAGTTTGACCCTTGAAAGCGCGAGCGGAGCGAGGGCTTTCGCTGTTTGAGATCTAACCTTTGTTTCTATAGAGATTCTAACCAGAGATCCTTTTTTGAGTTTGACCCTTGAAAGCGCGAGCGGAGCGAGGGCTTTCGCTGTTTGAGATCTAACCTTTGTTTCTATAGAGATTCTAACCAGAGATCCTTTTTTTTAGTTTGACCCTTGAAAGCGCGAGCGGAGCGAGGGCTTTCGCTGTTTGAGATCTAACCTTTGTTTCTATAGAGATTCTAACCAGAGATCCTTTTTTGAGTTTGACCCTTGAAAGCGCGAGCGGAGCGAGGGCTTTCGCTGTTTGAGATCTAACCTTTGTTTCTATAGAGATTCTAACCAGAGATCCTTTTTTTGAGTTTGACCCTTGAAAGCGCGAGCGGAGCGAGGGCTTTCGCTGTTTGAGATCTAACCTTTGTTTCTATAGAGATTCTAACCAGAGATCCTTTTTTTTAGTTTGACCCTTGAAAGCGCGAGCGGAGCGAGGGCTTTCGCTGTTTGAGATCTAACCTTTGTTTCTATAGAGATTCTAACCAGAGATCCTTTTTTGAGTTTGACCCTTGAAAGCGCGAGCGGAGCGAGGGCTTTCGCTGTTTGAGATCTAACCTTTGTTTCTATAGAGATTCTAACCAGAGATCCTTTTTTGAGTTTGACCCTTGAAAGCGCGAGCGGAGCGAGGGCTTTCGCTGTTTGAGATCTAACCTTTGTTTCTATAGAGATTCTAACCAGAGATCCTTTTTTGAGTTTGACCCTTGAAAGCGCGAGCGGAGCGAGGGCTTTCGCTGTTTGAGATCTAACCTTTGTTTCTATAGAGATTCTAACCAGAGATCCTTTTTTGAGTTTGACCCTTGAAAGCGCGAGCGGAGCGAGGGCTTTCGCTGTTTGAGATCTAACCTTTGTTTCTATAGAGATTCTAACCAGAGATCCTTTTTTTTTAGTTTGACCCTTGAAAGCGCGAGCGGAGCGAGGGCTTTCGCTGTTTGAGATCTAACCTTTGTTTCTATAGAGATTCTAACCAGAGATCCTTTTTTTGAGTTTGACCCTTGAAAGCGCGAGCGGAGCGAGGGCTTTCGCTGTTTGAGATCTAACCTTTGTTTCTATAGAGATTCTAACCAGAGATCCTTTTTTTGAGTTTGACCCTTGAAAGCGCGAGCGGAGCGAGGGCTTTCGCTGTTTGAGATCTAACCTTTGTTTCTATAGAGATTCTAACCAGAGATCCTTTTTTTGAGTTTGACCCTTGAAAGCGCGAGCGGAGCGAGGGCTTTCGCTGTTTGAGATCTAACCTTTGTTTCTATAGAGATTCTAACCAGAGATCCTTTTTTTGAGTTTGACCCTTGAAAGCGCGAGCGGAGCGAGGGCTTTCGCTGTTTGAGATCTAACCTTTGTTTCTATAGAGATTCTAACCAGAGATCCTTTTTTTGAGTTTGACCCTTGAAAGCGCGAGCGGAGCGAGGGCTTTCGCTGTTTGAGATCTAACCTTTGTTTCTATAGAGATTCTAACCAGAGATCCTTTTTTTGAGTTTGACCCTTGAAAGCGCGAGCGGAGCGAGGGCTTTCGCTGTTTGAGATCTAACCTTTGTTTCTATAGAGATTCTAACCAGAGATCCTTTTTTTGAGTTTGACCCTTGAAAGCGCGAGCGGAGCGAGGGCTTTCGCTGTTTGAGATCTAACCTTTGTTTCTATAGAGATTCTAACCAGAGATCCTTTTTTTGAGTTTGACCCTTGAAAGCGCGAGCGGAGCGAGGGCTTTCGCTGTTTGAGATCTAACCTTTGTTTCTATAGAGATTCTAACCAGAGATCCTTTTTTGAGTTTGACCCTTGAAAGCGCGAGCGGAGCGAGGGCTTTCGCTGTTTGAGATCTAACCTTTGTTTCTATAGAGATTCTAACCAGAGATCCTTTTTTTGAGTTTGACCCTTGAAAGCGCGAGCGGAGCGAGGGCTTTCGCTGTTTGAGATCTAACCTTTGTTTCTATAGAGATTCTAACCAGAGATCCTTTTTTTGAGTTTGACCCTTGAAAGCGCGAGCGGAGCGAGGGCTTTCGCTGTTTGAGATCTAACCTTTGTTTCTATAGAGATTCTAACCAGAGATCCTTTTTTTGAGTTTGACCCTTGAAAGCGCGAGCGGAGCGAGGGCTTTCGCTGTTTGAGATCTAACCTTTGTTTCTATAGAGATTCTAACCAGAGATCCTTTTTTTGAGTTTGACCCTTGAAAGCGCGAGCGGAGCGAGGGCTTTCGCTGTTTGAGATCTAACCTTTGTTTCTATAGAGATTCTAACCAGAGATCCTTTTTTGAGTTTGACCCTTGAAAGCGCGAGCGGAGCGAGGGCTTTCGCTGTTTGAGATCTAACCTTTGTTTCTATAGAGATTCTAACCAGAGATCCTTTTTTTGAGTTTGACCCTTGAAAGCGCGAGCGGAGCGAGGGCTTTCGCTGTTTGAGATCTAACCTTTGTTTCTATAGAGATTCTAACCAGAGATCCTTTTTTTGAGTTTGACCCTTGAAAGCGCGAGCGGAGCGAGGGCTTTCGCTGTTTGAGATCTAACCTTTGTTTCTATAGAGATTCTAACCAGAGATCCTTTTTTTGAGTTTGACCCTTGAAAGCGCGAGCGGAGCGAGGGCTTTCGCTGTTTGAGATCTAACCTTTGTTTCTATAGAGATTCTAACCAGAGATCCTTTTTTTGAGTTTGACCCTTGAAAGCGCGAGCGGAGCGAGGGCTTTCGCTGTTTGAGATCTAACCTTTGTTTCTATAGAGATTCTAACCAGAGATCCTTTTTTTGAGTTTGACCCTTGAAAGCGCGAGCGGAGCGAGGGCTTTCGCTGTTTGAGATCTAACCTTTGTTTCTATAGAGATTCTAACCAGAGATCCTTTTTTGAGTTTGACCCTTGAAAGCGCGAGCGGAGCGAGGGCTTTCGCTGTTTGAGATCTAACCTTTGTTTCTATAGAGATTCTAACCAGAGATCCTTTTTTTTAGTTTGACCCTTGAAAGCGCGAGCGGAGCGAGGGCTTTCGCTGTTTGAGATCTAACCTTTGTTTCTATAGAGATTCTAACCAGAGATCCTTTTTTGAGTTTGACCCTTGAAAGCGCGAGCGGAGCGAGGGCTTTCGCTGTTTGAGATCTAACCTTTGTTTCTATAGAGATTCTAACCAGAGATCCTTTTTTTTAGTTTGACCCTTGAAAGCGCGAGCGGAGCGAGGGCTTTCGCTGTTTGAGATCTAACCTTTGTTTCTATAGAGATTCTAACCAGAGATCCTTTTTTGAGTTTGACCCTTGAAAGCGCGAGCGGAGCGAGGGCTTTCGCTGTTTGAGATCTAACCTTTGTTTCTATAGAGATTCTAACCAGAGATCCTTTTTTTTTAGTTTGACCCTTGAAAGCGCGAGCAGAGCGAGGGCTTGATCTGTTTGAGATCTAACCTTTGTTTCTATAGAGATTCTAACCAGAGATCCTTTTTTGAGTTTGACCCTTGAAAGCGCGAGCGGAGCGAGGGCTTTCGCTGTTTGAGATCTAACCTTTGTTTCTATAGAGATTCTAACCAGAGATCCTTTTTTGAGTTTGACCCTTGAAAGCGCGAGCGGAGCGAGGGCTTTCGCTGTTTGAGATCTAACCTTTGTTTCTATAGAGATTCTAACCAGAGATCCTTTTTTTGAGTTTGACCCTTGAAAGCGCGAGCGGAGCGAGGGCTTTCGCTGTTTGAGATCTAACCTGTGTTTCTATAGAGATTCTAACCAGAGATCCTTTTTTTGAGTTTGACCCTTGAAAGCGCGAGCGGAGCGAGGGCTTTCGCTGTTTGAGATCTAACCTTTGTTTCTATAGAGATTCTAACCAGAGATCCTTTTTTTGAGTTTGACCCTTGAAAGCGCGAGCGGAGCGAGGGCTTTCGCTGTTTGAGATCTAACCTTTGTTTCTATAGAGATTCTAACCAGAGATCCTTTTTTTGAGTTTGACCCTTGAAAGCGCGAGCGGAGCGAGGGCTTTCGCTGTTTGAGATCTAACCTTTGTTTCTATAGAGATTCTAACCAGAGATCCTTTTTTTGAGTTTGACCCTTGAAAGCGCGAGCGGAGCGAGGGCTTTCGCTGTTTGAGATCTAACCTTTGTTTCTATAGAGATTCTAACCAGAGATCCTTTTTTTGAGTTTGACCCTTGAAAGCGCGAGCGGAGCGAGGGCTTTCGCTGTTTGAGATCTAACCTTTGTTTCTATAGAGATTCTAACCAGAGATCCTTTTTTGAGTTTGACCCTTGAAAGCGCGAGCGGAGCGAGGGCTTTCGCTGTTTGAGATCTAACCTTTGTTTCTATAGAGATTCTAACCAGAGATCCTTTTTTTGAGTTTGACCCTTGAAAGCGCGAGCGGAGCGAGGGCTTTCGCTGTTTGAGATCTAACCTTTGTTTCTATAGAGATTCTAACCAGAGATCCTTTTTTTGAGATTGACCCTTGAAAGCGCGAGCGGAGCGAGGGCTTTCGCTGTTTGAGATCTAACCTTTGTTTCTATAGAGATTCTAACCAGAGATCCTTTTTTGAGTTTGACCCTTGAAAGCGCGAGCGGAGCGAGGGCTTTCGCTGTTTGAGATCTAACCTTTGTTTCTATAGAGATTCTAACCAGAGATCCTTTTTTTTAGTTTGACCCTTGAAAGCGCGAGCGGAGCGAGGGCTTTCGCTGTTTGAGATCTAACCTTTGTTTCTATAGAGATTCTAACCAGATATCCTTTTTTGAGTTTGACCCTTGAAAGCGCGAGCGGAGCGAGGGCTTTCGCTGTTTGAGATCTAACCTTTGTTTCTATAGAGATTCTAACCAGAGATCCTTTTTTTTAGTTTGACCCTTGAAAGCGCGAGCGGAGCGAGGGCTTTCGCTGTTTGAGATCTAACCTTTGTTTCTATAGAGATTCTAACCAGAGATCTTTTTTTGAGTTTGACCCTTGAAAGCGCGAGCGGAGCGAGGGCTTTCGCTGTTTGAGATCTAACCTTTGTTTCTATAGAGATTCTAACCAGAGATCCTTTTTTTTTAGTTTGACCCTTGAAAGCGCGAGTAGAGCGAGGGCTTGATCTGTTTGAGATCTAACCTTTGTTTCTATAGAGATTCTAACCAGAGATCCTTTTTTGAGTTTGACCCTTGAAAGCGCGAGCGGAGCGAGGGCTTTCGCTGTTTGAGATCTAACCTTTGTTTCTATAGAGATTCTAACCAGAGATCCTTTTTTGAGTTTGACCCTTGAAAGCGCGAGCGGAGCGAGGGCTTTCGCTGTTTGAGATCTAACCTTTGTTTCTATAGAGATTCTAACCAGAGATCCTTTTTTGAGTTTGACCCTTGAAAGCGCGTGTGGAGCGAGGGCTTTCGCTGTTTGAGATCTAACCTTTGTTTCTATAGAGATTCTAACCAGAGATCCTTTTTTGAGTTTGACCCTTGAAAGCGCGAGCGGAGCGAGGGCTTTCGCTGTTTGAGATCTAACCTTTGTTTCTATAGAGATTCTAACCAGAGATCCTTTTTTTTAGTTTGACCCTTGAAAGCGCGAGCGGAGCGAGGGCTTTCGCTGTTTGAGATCTAACCTTTGTTTCTATAGAGATTCTAACCAGAGATCCTTTTTTGAGTTTGACCCTTGAAAGCGCGAGCGGAGCGAGGGCTTTCGCTGTTTGAGATCTAACCTTTGTTTCTATAGAGATTCTAACCAGAGATCCTTTTTTTTAGTTTGACCCTTGAAAGCGCGAGCGGAGCGAGGGCTTTCGCTGTTTGAGATCTAACCTTTGTTTCTATAGAGATTCTAACCAGAGATCCTTTTTTGAGTTTGACCCTTGAAAGCGCGAGCGGAGCGAGGATTTTCGCTGTTTGAGATCTAACCTTTGTTTCTATAGAGATTCTAACCAGAGATCCTTTTTTTTTAGTTTGACCCTTGAAAGCGCGAGCAGAGCGAGGGCTTGATCTGTTTGAGATCTAACCTTTGTTTCTATAGAGATTCTAACCAGAGATCCTTTTTTGAGTTTGACCCTTGAAAGCGCGAGCGGAGCGAGGGCTTTCGCTGTTTGAGATCTAACCTTTGTTTCTATAGAGATTCTAACCAGAGATCCTTTTTTGAGTTTGACCCTTGAAAGCGCGAGCGAAGCGAGGGCTTTCGCTGTTTGAGATCTAACCTTTGTTTCTATAGAGATTCTAACCAGAGATCCTTTTTTGAGTTTGACACTTGAAAGCGCGTGTGGAGCGAGGGCTTTCGCTGTTTGAGATCTAACCTTTGTTTCTATAGAGATTCTAACCAGAGATCCTTTTTTGAGTTTGACCCTTGAAAGCGCGAGCGGAGCGAGGGCTTTCGCTGTTTGAGATCTAACCTTTGTTTCTATAGAGATTCTAACCAGAGATCCTTTTTTTTTAGTTTGACCCTTGAAAGCGCGAGCAGAGCGAGGGCTTGATCTGTTTGAGATCTAACCTTTGTTTCTATAGAGATTCTAACCAGAGATCCTTTTTTTTTAGTTTGACCCTTGAAAGCGCGAGCAGAGCGAGGGCTTGATCTGTTTGAGATCTAACCTTTGTTTCTATAGAGATTCTAACCAGAGATCCTTTTTTTTTTAGTTTGACCCTTGAAAGCGCGAGCAGAGCGAGG
This sequence comes from Desoria tigrina, assembly GCA_906901685.1. Classification (NCBI taxonomy): domain Eukaryota; kingdom Metazoa; phylum Arthropoda; class Collembola; order Entomobryomorpha; family Isotomidae; genus Desoria; species Desoria tigrina. The sequence continues at coordinate 8,040 of CAJQTU010000111.1, forward strand.
GCTTGATCTGTTTGAGATCTAACCTTTGTTTCTATAGAGATTCTAACCAGAGATCCTTTTTTGAGTTTGACCCTTGAAAGCGCGAGCGGAGCGAGGGCTTTCGCTGTTTGAGATCTAACCTTTGTTTCTATAGAGATTCTAACCAGAGATCCTTTTTTGAGTTTGACCCTTGAAAGCGCGAGCGAAGCGAGGGCTTTCGCTGTTTGAGATCTAACCTTTGTTTCTATAGAGATTCTAACCAGAGATCCTTTTTTGAGTTTGACCCTTGAAAGCGCGTGTGGAGCGAGGGCTTTCGCTGTTTGAGATCTAACCTTTGTTTCTATAGAGATTCTAACCAGAGATCCTTTTTTGAGTTTGACCCTTGAAAGCGCGAGCGGAGCGAGGGCTTTCGCTGTTTGAGATCTAACCTTTGTTTCTATAGAGATTCTAACCAGAGATCCTTTTTTTTTAGTTTGACCCTTGAAAGCGCGAGCAGAGCGAGGGCTTGATCTGTTTGAGATCTAACCTTTGTTTCTATAGAGATTCTAACCAGAGATCCTTTTTTTTTAGTTTGACCCTTGAAAGCGCGAGCAGAGCGAGGGCTTGATCTGTTTGAGATCTAACCTTTGTTTCTATAGAGATTCTAACCAGAGATCCTTTTTTTTTAGTTTGACCCTTGAAAGCGCGAGCAGAGCGAGGGCTTGATCTGTTTGAGATCTAACCTTTGTTTCTATAGAGATTCTAACCAGAGATCCTTTTTTGAGTTTGACCCTTGAAAGCGCGAGCGGAGCGAGGGCTTTCGCTGTTTGAGATCTAACCTTTGTTTCTATAGAGATTCTAACCAGAGATCCTTTTTTGAGTTTGACCCTTGAAAGCGCGAGCGGAGCGAGGGCTTTCGCTGTTTGAGATCTAACCTTTGTTTCTATAGAGATTCTAACCAGAGATCCTTTTTTTTTAGTTTGACCCTTGAAAGCGCGAGCAGAGCGAGGGCTTTCGCTGTTTGAGATCTAACCTTTGTTTCTATAGAGATTCTAACCAGAGATCCTTTTTTTTTAGTTTGACCCTTGAAAGCGCGAGCAGAGCGAGGGCTTGATCTGTTTGAGATCTAACCTTTGTTTCTATAGAGATTCTAACCAGAGATCCTTTTTTTTTAGTTTGACCCTTGAAAGCGCGAGCAGAGCGAGGGCTTGATCTGTTTGAGATCTAACCTTTGTTTCTATAGAGATTCTAACCAGAGATCCTTTTTTGAGTTTGACCCTTGAAAGCGCGAGCGGAGCGAGGGCTTTCGCTGTTTGAGATCTAACCTTTGTTTCTATAGAGATTCTAACCAGAGATCCTTTTTTGAGTTTGACCCTTGAAAGCGCGAGCGGAGCGAGGGCTTTCGCTGTTTGAGATCTAACCTTTGTTTCTATAGAGATTCTAACCAGAGATCCTTTTTTTGAGTTTGACCCTTGAAAGCGCGAGCGGAGCGAGGGCTTTCGCTGTTTGAGATCTAACCTGTGTTTCTATAGAGATTCTAACCAGAGATCGTTTTTTTGAGTTTGACCCTTGAAAGCGCGAGCGGAGCGAGGGCTTTCGCTGTTTGAGATCTAACCTTTGTTTCTATAGAGATTCTAACCAGAGATCCTTTTTTTGAGTTTGACCCTTGAAAGCGCGAGCGGAGCGAGGGCTTTCGCTGTTTGAGATCTAACCTTTGTTTCTATAGAGATTCTAACCAGAGATCCTTTTTTTTTAGTTTGACCCTTGAAAGCGCGAGCGGAGCGAGGGCTTTCGCTGTTTGAGATCTAACCTTTGTTTCTATAGAGATTCTAACCAGAGATCCTTTTTTTGAGTTTGACCCTTGAAAGCGCGAGCGGAGCGAGGGCTTTCGCTGTTTGAGATCTAACCTTTGTTTCTATAGAGATTCTAACCAGAGATCCTTTTTTTTTAGTTTGACCCTTGAAAGCGCGAGTAGAGCGAGGGCTTGATCTGTTTGAGATCTAACCTTTGTTTCTATAGAGATTCTAACCAGAGATCCTTTTTTGAGTTTGACCCTTGAAAGCGCGAGCGGAGCGAGGGCTTTCGCTGTTTGAGATCTAACCTTTGTTTCTATAGAGATTCTAACCAGAGATCCTTTTTTGAGTTTGACCCTTGAAAGCGCGAGCGGAGCGAGGGCTTTCGCTGTTTGAGATCTAACCTTTGTTTCTATAGAGATTCTAACCAGAGATCCTTTTTTGAGTTTGACCCTTGAAAGCGCGTGTGGAGCGAGGGCTTTCGCTGTTTGAGATCTAACCTTTGTTTCTATAGAGATTCTAACCAGAGATCCTTTTTTGAGTTTGACCCTTGAAAGCGCGAGCGGAGCGAGGGCTTTCGCTGTTTGAGATCTAACCTTTGTTTCTATAGAGATTCTAACCAGAGATCCTTTTTTTTAGTTTGACCCTTGAAAGCGCGAGCGGAGCGAGGGCTTTCGCTGTTTGAGATCTAACCTTTGTTTCTATAGAGATTCTAACCAGAGATCCTTTTTTGAGTTTGACCCTTGAAAGCGCGAGCGGAGCGAGGGCTTTCGCTGTTTGAGATCTAACCTTTGTTTCTATAGAGATTCTAACCAGAGATCCTTTTTTGAGTTTGACCCTTGAAAGCGCGAGCGGAGCGAGGGCTTTCGCTGTTTGAGATCTAACCTTTGTTTCTATAGAGATTCTAACCAGAGATCCTTTTTTTTAGTTTGACCCTTGAAAGCGCGAGCGGAGCGAGGGCTTTCGCTGTTTGAGATCTAACCTTTGTTTCTATAGAGATTCTAACCAGAGATCCTTTTTTGAGTTTGACCCTTGAAAGCGCGAGCGGAGCGAGGGCTTTCGCTGTTTGAGATCTAACCTTTGTTTCTATAGAGATTCTAACCAGAGATCCTTTTTTTTAGTTTGACCCTTGAAAGCGCGAGCGGAGCGAGGGCTTTCGCTGTTTGAGATCTAACCTTTGTTTCTATAGAGATTCTAACCAGAGATCCTTTTTTGAGTTTGACCCTTGAAAGCGCGAGCGGAGCGAGGATTTTCGCTGTTTGAGATCTAACCTTTGTTTCTATAGAGATTCTAACCAGAGATCCTTTTTTGAGTTTGACCCTTGAAAGCGCGAGCAGAGCGAGGGCTTGATCTGTTTGAGATCTAACCTTTGTTTCTATAGAGATTCTAACCAGAGATCCTTTTTTGAGTTTGACCCTTGAAAGCGCGAGCGGAGCGAGGGCTTTCGCTGTTTGAGATCTAACCTTTGTTTCTATAGAGATTCTAACCAGAGATCCTTTTTTGAGTTTGACCCTTGAAAGCGCGAGCGAAGCGAGGGCTTTCGCTGTTTGAGATCTAACCTTTGTTTCTATAGAGATTCTAACCAGAGATCCTTTTTTGAGTTTGACCCTTGAAAGCGCGTGTGGAGCGAGGGCTTTCGCTGTTTGAGATCTAACCTTTGTTTCTATAGAGATTCTAACCAGAGATCCTTTTTTGAGTTTGACCCTTGAAAGCGCGAGCGGAGCGAGGGCTTTCGCTGTTTGAGATCTAACCTTTGTTTCTATAGAGATTCTAACCAGAGATCCTTTTTTGAGTTTGACCCTTGAAAGCGCGAGCGGAGCGAGGGCTTTCGCTGTTTGAGATCTAACCTGTGTTTCTATAGAGATTCTAACCAGAGATCGTTTTTTTGAGTTTGACCCTTGAAAGCGCGAGCGGAGCGAGGGCTTTCGCTGTTTGAGATCTAACCTTTGTTTCTATAGAGATTCTAACCAGAGATCCTTTTTTTGAGTTTGACCCTTGAAAGCGCGAGCGGAGCGAGGGCTTTCGCTGTTTGAGATCTAACCTTTGTTTCTATAGAGATTCTAACCAGAGATCCTTTTTTTTTAGTTTGACCCTTGAAAGCGCGAGCGGAGCGAGGGCTTTCGCTGTTTGAGATCTAACCTTTGTTTCTATAGAGATTCTAACCAGAGATCCTTTTTTTGAGTTTGACCCTTGAAAGCGCGAGCGGAGCGAGGGCTTTCGCTGTTTGAGATCTAACCTTTGTTTCTATAGAGATTCTAACCAGAGATCCTTTTTTTTTAGTTTGACCCTTGAAAGCGCGAGTAGAGCGAGGGCTTGATCTGTTTGAGATCTAACCTTTGTTTCTATAGAGATTCTAACCAGAGATCCTTTTTTGAGTTTGACCCTTGAAAGCGCGAGCGGAGCGAGGGCTTTCGCTGTTTGAGATCTAACCTTTGTTTCTATAGAGATTCTAACCAGAGATCCTTTTTTGAGTTTGACCCTTGAAAGCGCGAGCGGAGCGAGGGCTTTCGCTGTTTGAGATCTAACCTTTGTTTCTATAGAGATTCTAACCAGAGATCCTTTTTTGAGTTTGACCCTTGAAAGCGCGTGTGGAGCGAGGGCTTTCGCTGTTTGAGATCTAACCTTTGTTTCTATAGAGATTCTAACCAGAGATCCTTTTTTGAGTTTGACCCTTGAAAGCGCGAGCGGAGCGAGGGCTTTCGCTGTTTGAGATCTAACCTTTGTTTCTATAGAGATTCTAACCAGAGATCCTTTTTTTTAGTTTGACCCTTGAAAGCGCGAGCGGAGCGAGGGCTTTCGCTGTTTGAGATCTAACCTTTGTTTCTATAGAGATTCTAACCAGAGATCCTTTTTTGAGTTTGACCCTTGAAAGCGCGAGCGGAGCGAGGGCTTTCGCTGTTTGAGATCTAACCTTTGTTTCTATAGAGATTCTAACCAGAGATCCTTTTTTGAGTTTGACCCTTGAAAGCGCGAGCGGAGCGAGGGCTTTCGCTGTTTGAGATCTAACCTTTGTTTCTATAGAGATTCTAACCAGAGATCCTTTTTTTTAGTTTGACCCTTGAAAGCGCGAGCGGAGCGAGGGCTTTCGCTGTTTGAGATCTAACCTTTGTTTCTATAGAGATTCTAACCAGAGATCCTTTTTTGAGTTTGACCCTTGAAAGCGCGAGCGGAGCGAGGGCTTTCGCTGTTTGAGATCTAACCTTTGTTTCTATAGAGATTCTAACCAGAGATCCTTTTTTTTAGTTTGACCCTTGAAAGCGCGAGCGGAGCGAGGGCTTTCGCTGTTTGAGATCTAACCTTTGTTTCTATAGAGATTCTAACCAGAGATCCTTTTTTGAGTTTGACCCTTGAAAGCGCGAGCGGAGCGAGGATTTTCGCTGTTTGAGATCTAACCTTTGTTTCTATAGAGATTCTAACCAGAGATCCTTTTTTGAGTTTGACCCTTGAAAGCGCGAGCAGAGCGAGGGCTTGATCTGTTTGAGATCTAACCTTTGTTTCTATAGAGATTCTAACCAGAGATCCTTTTTTGAGTTTGACCCTTGAAAGCGCGAGCGGAGCGAGGGCTTTCGCTGTTTGAGATCTAACCTTTGTTTCTATAGAGATTCTAACCAGAGATCCTTTTTTGAGTTTGACCCTTGAAAGCGCGAGCGAAGCGAGGGCTTTCGCTGTTTGAGATCTAACCTTTGTTTCTATAGAGATTCTAACCAGAGATCCTTTTTTGAGTTTGACCCTTGAAAGCGCGTGTGGAGCGAGGGCTTTCGCTGTTTGAGATCTAACCTTTGTTTCTATAGAGATTCTAACCAGAGATCCTTTTTTGAGTTTGACCCTTGAAAGCGCGAGCGGAGCGAGGGCTTTCGCTGTTTGAGATCTAACCTTTGTTTCTATAGAGATTCTAACCAGAGATCCTTTTTTTTTAGTTTGACCCTTGAAAGCGCGAGCAGAGCGAGGGCTTGATCTGTTTGAGATCTAACCTTTGTTTCTATAGAGATTCTAACCAGAGATCCTTTTTTTTTAGTTTGACCCTTGAAAGCGCGAGCAGAGCGAGGGCTTGATCTGTTTGAGATCTAACCTTTGTTTCTATAGAGATTCTAACCAGAGATCCTTTTTTTTTAGTTTGACCCTTGAAAGCGCGAGCAGAGCGAGGGCTTGATCTGTTTGAGATCTAACCTTTGTTTCTATAGAGATTCTAACCAGAGATCCTTTTTTGAGTTTGACCCTTGAAAGCGCGAGCGGAGCGAGGGCTTTCGCTGTTTGAGATCTAACCTTTGTTTCTATAGAGATTCTAACCAGAGATCCTTTTTTGAGTTTGACCCTTGAAAGCGCGAGCGAAGCGAGGGCTTTCGCTGTTTGAGATCTAACCTTTGTTTCTATAGAGATTCTAACCAGAGATCCTTTTTTGAGTTTGACCCTTGAAAGCGCGTGTGGAGCGAGGGCTTTCGCTGTTTGAGATCTAACCTTTGTTTCTATAGAGATTCTAACCAGAGATCCTTTTTTGAGTTTGACCCTTGAAAGCGCGAGCGGAGCGACGGCTTTCGCTGTTTGAGATCTAACCTTTGTTTCTATAGAGATTCTAACCAGAGATCCTTTTTTTTAGTTTGACCCTTGAAAGCGCGAGCAGAGCGAGGGCTTGATCTGTTTGAGATCTAACCTTTGTTTCTATAGAGATTCTAACCAGAGATCCTTTTTTTTTAGTTTGACCCTTGAAAGCGCGAGCAGAGCGAGGGCTTGATCTGTTTGAGATCTAACCTTTGTTTCTATAGAGATTCTAACCAGAGATCCTTTTTTTTTAGTTTGACCCTTGAAAGCGCGAGCAGAGCGAGGGCTTGATCTGTTTGAGATCTAACCTTTGTTTCTATAGAGATTCTAACCAGAGATCCTTTTTTGAGTTTGACCCTTGAAAGCGCGAGCGGAGCGAGGGCTTTCGCTGTTTGAGATCTAACCTTTGTTTCTATAGAGATTCTAACCAGAGATCCTTTTTTGAGTTTGACCCTTGAAAGCGCGAGCGGAGCGAGGGCTTTCGCTGTTTGAGATCTAACCTTTGTTTCTATAGAGATTCTAACCAGAGATCCTTTTTTTTTAGTTTGACCCTTGAAAGCGCGAGCAGAGCGAGGGCTTGATCTGTTTGAGATCTAACCTTTGTTTCTATAGAGATTCTAACCAGAGATCCTTTTTTTTTAGTTTGACCCTTGAAAGCGCGAGCAGAGCGAGGGCTTTCGCTGTTTGAGATCTAACCTTTGTTTCTATAGAGATTCTAACCAGAGATCCTTTTTTTTTAGTTTGACCCTTGAAAGCGCGAGCAGAGCGAGGGCTTGATCTGTTTGAGATCTAACCTTTGTTTCTATAGAGATTCTAACCAGAGATCCTTTTTTGAGTTTGACCCTTGAAAGCGCGAGCGGAGCGAGGGCTTTCGCTGTTTGAGATCTAACCTTTGTTTCTATAGAGATTCTAACCAGAGATCCTTTTTTGAGTTTGACCCTTGAAAGCGCGAGCGGAGCGAGGGCTTTCGCTGTTTGAGATCTAACCTTTGTTTCTATAGAGATTCTAACCAGAGATCCTTTTTTTGAGTTTGACCCTTGAAAGCGCGAGCGGAGCGAGGGCTTTCGCTGTTTGAGATCTAACCTGTGTTTCTATAGAGATTCTAACCAGAGATCCTTTTTTTGAGTTTGACCCTTGAAAGCGCGAGCGGAGCGAGGGCTTTCGCTGTTTGAGATCTAACCTTTGTTTCTATAGAGATTCTAACCAGAGATCCTTTTTTTGAGTTTGACCCTTGAAAGCGCGAGCGGAGCGAGGGCTTTCGCTGTTTGAGATCTAACCTTTGTTTCTATAGAGATTCTAACCAGAGATCCTTTTTTTGAGTTTGACCCTTGAAAGCGCGAGCGGAGCGAGGGCTTTCGCTGTTTGAGATCTAACCTTTGTTTCTATAGAGATTCTAACCAGAGATCCTTTTTTTGAGTTTGACCCTTGAAAGCGCGAGCGGAGCGAGGGCTTTCGCTGTTTGAGATCTAACCTTTGTTTCTATAGAGATTCTAACCAGAGATCCTTTTTTTGAGTTTGACCCTTGAAAGCGCGAGCGGAGCGAGGGCTTTCGCTGTTTGAGATCTAACCTTTGTTTCTATAGAGATTCTAACCAGAGATCCTTTTTTGAGTTTGACCCTTGAAAGCGCGAGCGGAGCGAGGGCTTTCGCTGTTTGAGATCTAACCTTTGTTTCTATAGAGATTCTAACCAGAGATCCTTTTTTTGAGTTTGACCCTTGAAAGCGCGAGCGGAGCGAGGGCTTTCGCTGTTTGAGATCTAACCTTTGTTTCTATAGAGATTCTAACCAGAGATCCTTTTTTTGAGTTTGACCCTTGAAAGCGCGAGCGGAGCGAGGGCTTTCGCTGTTTGAGATCTAACCTTTGTTTCTATAGAGATTCTAACCAGAGATCCTTTTTTGAGTTTGACCCTTGAAAGCGCGAGCGGAGCGAGGGCTTTCGCTGTTTGAGATCTAACCTTTGTTTCTATAGAGATTCTAACCAGAGATCCTTTTTTTTAGTTTGACCCTTGAAAGCGCGAGCAGAGCGAGGGCTTGATCTGTTTGAGATCTAACCTTTGTTTCTATAGAGATTCTAACCAGAGATCCTTTTTTGAGTTTGACCCTTGAAAGCGCGAGCGGAGCGAGGGCTTTCGCTGTTTGAGATCTAACCTTTGTTTCTATAGAGATTCTAACCAGAGATCCTTTTTTGAGTTTGACCCTTGAAAGCGCGAGCGAAGCGAGGGCTTTCGCTGTTTGAGATCTAACCTTTGTTTCTATAGAGATTCTAACCAGAGATCCTTTTTTGAGTTTGACCCTTGAAAGCGCGTGTGGAGCGAGGGCTTTCGCTGTTTGAGATCTAACCTTTGTTTCTATAGAGATTCTAACCAGAGATCCTTTTTTGAGTTTGACCCTTGAAAGCGCGAGCGGAGCGAGGGCTTTCGCTGTTTGAGATCTAACCTTTGTTTCTATAGAGATTCTAACCAGAGATCCTTTTTTTTTAGTTTGACCCTTGAAAGCGCGAGCAGAGCGAGGGCTTGATCTGTTTGAGATCTAACCTTTGTTTCTATAGAGATTCTAACCAGAGATCCTTTTTTTTTAGTTTGACCCTTGAAAGCGCGAGCAGAGCGAGGGCTTGATCTGTTTGAGATCTAACCTTTGTTTCTATAGAGATTCTAACCAGAGATCCTTTTTTTTTAGTTTGACCCTTGAAAGCGCGAGCAGAGCGAGGGCTTGATCTGTTTGAGATCTAACCTTTGTTTCTATAGAGATTCTAACCAGAGATCCTTTTTTGAGTTTGACCCTTGAAAGCGCGAGCGGAGCGAGGGCTTTCGCTGTTTGAGATCTAACCTTTGTTTCTATAGAGATTCTAACCAGAGATCCTTTTTTGAGTTTGACCCTTGAAAGCGCGAGCGAAGCGAGGGCTTTCGCTGTTTGAGATCTAACCTTTGTTTCTATAGAGATTCTAACCAGAGATCCTTTTTTGAGTTTGACCCTTGAAAGCGCGTGTGGAGCGAGGGCTTTCGCTGTTTGAGATCTAACCTTTGTTTCTATAGAGATTCTAACCAGAGATCCTTTTTTGAGTTTGACCCTTGAAAGCGCGAGCGGAGCGAGGGCTTTCGCTGTTTGAGATCTAACCTTTGTTTCTATAGAGATTCTAACCAGAGATCCTTTTTTTTTAGTTTGACCCTTGAAAGCGCGAGCAGAGCGAGGGCTTGATCTGTTTGAGATCTAACCTTTGTTTCTATAGAGATTCTAACCAGAGATCCTTTTTTTTTAGTTTGACCCTTGAAAGCGCGAGCAGAGCGAGGGCTTGATCTGTTTGAGATCTAACCTTTGTTTCTATAGAGATTCTAACCAGAGATCCTTTTTTTTTAGTTTGACCCTTGAAAGCGCGAGCAGAGCGAGGGCTTGATCTGTTTGAGATCTAACCTTTGTTTCTATAGAGATTCTAACCAGAGATCCTTTTTTGAGTTTGACCCTTGAAAGCGCGAGCGGAGCGAGGGCTTTCGCTGTTTGAGATCTAACCTTTGTTTCTATAGAGATTCTAACCAGAGATCCTTTTTTGAGTTTGACCCTTGAAAGCGCGAGCGGAGCGAGGGCTTTCGCTGTTTGAGATCTAACCTTTGTTTCTATAGAGATTCTAACCAGAGATCCTTTTTTTTTAGTTTGACCCTTGAAAGCGCGAGCAGAGCGAGGGCTTGATCTGTTTGAGATCTAACCTTTGTTTCTATAGAGATTCTAACCAGAGATCCTTTTTTTTTAGTTTGACCCTTGAAAGCGCGAGCAGAGCGAGGGCTTGATCTGTTTGAGATCTAACCTTTGTTTCTATAGAGATTCTAACCAGAGATCCTTTTTTTTTAGTTTGACCCTTGAAAGCGCGAGCAGAGCGAGGGCTTGATCTGTTTGAGATCTAACCTTTGTTTCTATAGAGATTCTAACCAGAGATCCTTTTTTGAGTTTGACCCTTGAAAGCGCGAGCGGAGCGAGGGCTTTCGCTGTTTGAGATCTAACCTTTGTTTCTATAGAGATTCTAACCAGAGATCCTTTTTTGAGTTTGACCCTTGAAAGCGCGAGCGGAGCGAGGGCTTTCGCTGTTTGAGATCTAACCTTTGTTTCTATAGAGATTCTAACCAGAGATCCTTTTTTTGAGTTTGACCCTTGAAAGCGCGAGCGGAGCGAGGGCTTTCGCTGTTTGAGATCTAACCTGTGTTTCTATAGAGATTCTAACCAGAGATCCTTTTTTTGAGTTTGACCCTTGAAAGCGCGAGCGGAGCGAGGGCTTTCGCTGTTTGAGATCTAACCTTTGTTTCTATAGAGATTCTAACCAGAGATCCTTTTTTTGAGTTTGACCCTTGAAAGCGCGAGCGGAGCGAGGGCTTTCGCTGTTTGAGATCTAACCTTTGTTTCTATAGAGATTCTAACCAGAGATCCTTTTTTTGAGTTTGACCCTTGAAAGCGCGAGCGGAGCGAGGGCTTTCGCTGTTTGAGATCTAACCTTTGTTTCTATAGAGATTCTAACCAGAGATCCTTTTTTTGAGTTTGACCCTTGAAAGCGCGAGCGGAGCGAGGGCTTTCGCTGTTTGAGATCTAACCTTTGTTTCTATAGAGATTCTAACCAGAGATCCTTTTTTTGAGTTTGACCCTTGAAAGCGCGAGCGGAGCGAGGGCTTTCGCTGTTTGAGATCTAACCTTTGTTTCTATAGAGATTCTAACCAGAGATCCTTTTTTGAGTTTGACCCTTGAAAGCGCGAGCGGAGCGAGGGCTTTCGCTGTTTGAGATCTAACCTTTGTTTCTATAGAGATTCTAACCAGAGATCCTTTTTTTGAGTTTGACCCTTGAAAGCGCGAGCGGAGCGAGGGCTTTCGCTGTTTGAGATCTAACCTTTGTTTCTATAGAGATTCTAACCAGAGATCCTTTTTTTGAGTTTGACCCTTGAAAGCGCGAGCGGAGCGAGGGCTTTCGCTGTTTGAGATCTAACCTTTGTTTCTATAGAGATTCTAACCAGAGATCCTTTTTTGAGTTTGACCCTTGAAAGCGCGAGCGGAGCGAGGGCTTTCGCTGTTTGAGATCTAACCTTTGTTTCTATAGAGATTCTAACCAGAGATCCTTTTTTTAGTTTGACCCTTGAAAGCGCGAGCGGAGCGAGGGCTTTCGCTGTTTGAGATCTAACCTTTGTTTCTATAGAGATTCTAACCAGATATCCTTTTTTGAGTTTGACCCTTGAAAGCGCGAGCGGAGCGAGGGCTTTCGCTGTTTGAGATCTAACCTTTGTTTCTATAGAGATTCTAACCAGAGATCCTTTTTTTTAGTTTGACCCTTGAAAGCGCGAGCGGAGCGAGGGCTTTCGCTGTTTGAGATCTAACCTTTGTTTCTATAGAGATTCTAACCAGAGATCCTTTTTTGAGTTTGACCCTTGAAAGCGCGAGCGGAGCGAGGGCTTTCGCTGTTTGAGATCTAACCTTTGTTTCTATAGAGATTCTAACCAGAGATCCTTTTTTTTTAGTTTGACCCTTGAAAGCGCGAGTAGAGCGAGGGCTTGATCTGTTTGAGATCTAACCTTTGTTTCTATAGAGATTCTAACCAGAGATCCTTTTTTGAGTTTGACCCTTGAAAGCGCGAGCGGAGCGAGGGCTTTCGCTGTTTGAGATCTAACCTTTGTTTCTATAGAGATTCTAACCAGAGATCCTTTTTTGAGTTTGACCCTTGAAAGCGCGAGCGGAGCGAGGGCTTTCGCTGTTTGAGATCTAACCTTTGTTTCTATAGAGATTCTAACCAGAGATCCTTTTTTGAGTTTGACCCTTGAAAGCGCGTGTGGAGCGAGGGCTTTCGCTGTTTGAGATCTAACCTTTGTTTCTATAGAGATTCTAACCAGAGATCCTTTTTTGAGTTTGACCCTTGAAAGCGCGAGCGGAGCGAGGGCTTTCGCTGTTTGAGATCTAACCTTTGTTTCTATAGAGATTCTAACCAGAGATCCTTTTTTGAGTTTGACCCTTGAAAGCGCGAGCGAAGCGAGGGCTTTCGCTGTTTGAGATCTAACCTTTGTTTCTATAGAGATTCTAACCAGAGATCCTTTTTTGAGTTTGACCCTTGAAAGCGCGTGTGGAGCGAGGGCTTTCGCTGTTTGAGATCTAACCTTTGTTTCTATAGAGATTCTAACCAGAGATCCTTTTTTGAGTTTGACCCTTGAAAGCGCGAGCGGAGCGAGGGCTTTCGCTGTTTGAGATCTAACCTTTGTTTCTATAGAGATTCTAACCAGAGATCCTTTTTTGAGTTTGACCCTTGAAAGCGCGTGTGGAGCGAGGGCTTTCGCTGTTTGAGATCTAACCTTTGTTTCTATAGAGATTCTAACCAGAGATCCTTTTTTGAGTTTGACCCTTGAAAGCGCGAGCGGAGCGAGGGCTTGATCTGTTTGAGATCTAACCTTTGTTTCTATAGAGATTCTAACCAGAGATCCTTTTTTTTAGTTTGACCCTTGAAAGCGCGAGCGGAGCGAGGGCTTTCGCTGTTTGAGATCTAACCTTTGTTTCTATAGAGATTCTAACCAGAGATCCTTTTTTGAGTTTGACCCTTGAAAGCGCGAGCGGAGCGAGGGCTTTCGCTGTTTGAGATCTAACCTTTGTTTCTATAGAGATTCTAACCAGAGATCCTTTTTTTTAGTTTGACCCTTGAAAGCGCGAGCGGAGCGAGGGCTTTCGCTGTTTGAGATCTAACCTTTGTTTCTATAGAGATTCTAACCAGAGATCCTTTTTTGAGTTTGACCCTTGAAAGCGCGAGCGGAGCGAGGATTTTCGCTGTTTGAGATCTAACCTTTGTTTCTATAGAGATTCTAACCAGAGATCCTTTTTTTTTAGTTTGACCCTTGAAAGCGCGAGCAGAGCGAGGGCTTGATCTGTTTGAGATCTAACCTTTGTTTCTATAGAGATTCTAACCAGAGATCCTTTTTTGAGTTTGACCCTTGAAAGCGCGAGCGGAGCGAGGGCTTTCGCTGTTTGAGATCTAACCTTTGTTTCTATAGAGATTCTAACCAGAGATCCTTTTTTGAGTTTGACCCTTGAAAGCGCGAGCGAAGCGAGGGCTTTCGCTGTTTGAGATCTAACCTTTGTTTCTATAGAGATTCTAACCAGAGATCCTTTTTTGAGTTTGACCCTTGAAAGCGCGTGTGGAGCGAGGGCTTTCGCTGTTTGAGATCTAACCTTTGTTTCTATAGAGATTCTAACCAGAGATCCTTTTTTGAGTTTGACCCTTGAAAGCGCGAGCGGAGCGAGGGCTTTCGCTGTTTGAGATCTAACCTTTGTTTCTATAGAGATTCTAACCAGAGATCCTTTTTTGAGTTTGACCCTTGAAAGCGCGAGCGGAGCGAGGGCTTTCGCTGTTTGAGATCTAACCTGTGTTTCTATAGAGATTCTAACCAGAGATCGTTTTTTTGAGTTTGACCCTTGAAAGCGCGAGCGGAGCGAGGGCTTTCGCTGTTTGAGATCTAACCTTTGTTTCTATAGAGATTCTAACCAGAGATCCTTTTTTTGAGTTTGACCCTTGAAAGCGCGAGCGGAGCGAGGGCTTTCGCTGTTTGAGATCTAACCTTTGTTTCTATAGAGATTCTAACCAGAGATCCTTTTTTTTTAGTTTGACCCTTGAAAGCGCGAGCGGAGCGAGGGCTTTCGCTGTTTGAGATCTAACCTTTGTTTCTATAGAGATTCTAACCAGAGATCCTTTTTTTGAGTTTGACCCTTGAAAGCGCGAGCGGAGCGAGGGCTTTCGCTGTTTGAGATCTAACCTTTGTTTCTATAGAGATTCTAACCAGAGATCCTTTTTTGAGTTTGACCCTTGAAAGCGCGTGTGGAGCGAGGGCTTTCGCTGTTTGAGATCTAACCTTTGTTTCTATAGAGATTCTAACCAGAGATCCTTTTTTGAGTTTGACCCTTGAAAGCGCGAGCGGAGCGAGGGCTTTCGCTGTTTGAGATCTAACCTGTGTTTCTATAGAGATTCTAACCAGAGATCGTTTTTTTTAGTTTGACCCTTGAAAGCGCGAGCGGAGCGAGGGCTTTCGCTGTTTGAGATCTAACCTTTGTTTCTATAGAGATTCTAACCAGAGATCCTTTTTTTGAGTTTGACCCTTGAAAGCGCGAGCGGAGCGAGGGCTTTCGCTGTTTGAGATCTAACCTTTGTTTCTATAGAGATTCTAACCAGAGATCCTTTTTTTTTAGTTTGACCCTTGAAAGCGCGAGCGGAGCGAGGGCTTTCGCTGTTTGAGATCTAACCTTTGTTTCTATAGAGATTCTAACCAGAGATCCTTTTTTTGAGTTTGACCCTTGAAAGCGCGAGCGGAGCGAGGGCTTTCGCTGTTTGAGATCTAACCTTTGTTTCTATAGAGATTCTAACCAGAGATCCTTTTTTTTTAGTTTGACCCTTGAAAGCGCGTGTGGAGCGAGGGCTTTCGCTGTTTGAGATCTAACCTTTGTTTCTATAGAGATTCTAACCAGAGATCCTTTTTTGAGTTTGACCCTTGAAAGCGCGAGCGGAGCGAGGGCTTTCGCTGTTTGAGATCTAACCTTTGTTTCTATAGAGATTCTAACCAGAGATCCTTTTTTGAGTTTGACCCTTGAAAGCGCGAGCGGAGCGAGGGCTTTCGCTGTTTGAGATCTAACCTTTGTTTCTATAGAGATTCTAACCAGAGATCCTTTTTTGAGTTTGACCCTTGAAAGCGCGAGCGGAGCGAGGGCTTTCGCTGTTTGAGATCTAACCTTTGTTTCTATAGAGATTCTAACCAGAGATCCTTTTTTTTTAGTTTGACCCTTGAAAGCGCGAGCAGAGCGAGGGCTTGATCTGTTTGAGATCTAACCTTTGTTTCTATAGAGATTCTAACCAGAGATCCTTTTTTGAGTTTGACCCTTGAAAGCGCGAGCGGAGCGAGGGCTTTCGCTGTTTGAGATCTAACCTTTGTTTCTATAGAGATTCTAACCAGAGATCCTTTTTTGAGTTTGACCCTTGAAAGCGCGAGCGGAGCGAGGGCTTTCGCTGTTTGAGATCTAACCTTTGTTTCTATAGAGATTCTAACCAGAGATCCTTTTTTGAGTTTGACCCTTGAAAGCGCGTGTGGAGCGAGGGCTTTCGCTGTTTGAGATCTAACCTTTGTTTCTATAGAGATTCTAACCAGAGATCCTTTTTTGAGTTTGACCCTTGAAAGCGCGAGCGGAGCGAGGGCTTTCGCTGTTTGAGATCTAACCTTTGTTTCTATAGAGATTCTAACCAGAGATCCTTTTTTTTAGTTTGACCCTTGAAAGCGCGAGCGGAGCGAGGGCTTTCGCTGTTTGAGATCTAACCTTTGTTTCTATGGAGATTCTAACCAGAGATCCTTTTTTGAGTTTGACCCTTGAAAGCGCGAGCGGAGCGAGGGCTTTCGCTGTTTGAGATCTAACCTTTGTTTCTATAGAGATTCTAACCAGAGATCCTTTTTTTTAGTTTGACCCTTGAAAGCGCGAGCGGAGCGAGGGCTTTCGCTGTTTGAGATCTAACCTTTGTTTCTATAGAGATTCTAACCAGAGATCCTTTTTTGAGTTTGACCCTTGAAAGCGCGAGCGGAGCGAGGGCTTTCGCTGTTTGAGATCTAACCTTTGTTTCTATAGAGATTCTAACCAGAGATCCTTTTTTTTTAGTTTGACCCTTGAAAGCGCGAGCAGAGCGAGGGCTTGATCTGTTTGAGATCTAACCTTTGTTTCTATAGAGATTCTAACCAGAGATCCTTTTTTGAGTTTGACCCTTGAAAGCGCGAGCGGAGCGAGGGCTTTCGCTGTTTGAGATCTAACCTTTGTTTCTATAGAGATTCTAACCAGAGATCCTTTTTTGAGTTTGACCCTTGAAAGCGCGAGCGGAGCGAGGGCTTTCGCTGTTTGAGATCTAACCTTTGTTTCTATAGAGATTCTAACCAGAGATCCTTTTTTGAGTTTGACCCTTGAAAGCGCGTGTGGAGCGAGGGCTTTCGCTGTTTGAGATCTAACCTTTGTTTCTATAGAGATTCTAACCAGAGATCCTTTTTTGAGTTTGACCCTTGAAAGCGCGAGCGGAGCGAGGGCTTTCGCTGTTTGAGATCTAACCTTTGTTTCTATAGAGATTCTAACCAGAGATCCTTTTTTTTTAGTTTGACCCTTGAAAGCGCGAGCAGAGCGAGGGCTTGATCTGTTTGAGATCTAACCTTTGTTTCTATAGAGCTTCTAACCAGAGATCCTTTTTTGAGTTTGACCCTTGAAAGCGCGAGCGGAGCGAGGGCTTTCGCTGTTTGAGATCTAACCTTTGTTTCTATAGAGATTCTAACCAGAGATCCTTTTTTTTTAGTTTGACCCTTGAAAGCGCGAGCAGAGCGAGGGCTTGATCTGTTTGAGATCTAACCTTTGTTTCTATAGAGCTTCTAACCAGAGATCCTTTTTTGAGTTTGACCCTTGAAAGCGCGAGCGGAGCGAGGGCTTTCGCTGTTTGAGATCTAACCTTTGTTTCTATAGAGATTCTAACCAGAGATCCTTTTTTTTTAGTTTGACCCTTGAAAGCGCGAGCGGAGCGAGGGCTTTCGCTGTTTGAGATCTAACCTTTGTTTCTATAGAGATTCTAACCAGAGATCCTTTTTTTTAGTTTGACCCTTGAAAGCGCGAGCGGAGCGAGGGCTTTCGCTGTTTGAGATCTAACCTTTGTTTCTATAGAGATTCTAACCAGAGATCCTTTTTTGAGTTTGACCCTTGAAAGCGCGAGCGGAGCGAGGGCTTTCGCTGTTTGAGATCTAACCTTTGTTTCTATAGAGATTCTAACCAGAGATCCTTTTTTTTAGTTTGACCCTTGAAAGCGCGAGCAGAGCGAGGGCTTGATCTGTTTGAGATCTAACCTTTGTTTCTATAGAGATTCTAACCAGAGATCCTTTTTTGAGTTTGACCCTTGAAAGCGCGAGCGGAGCGAGGGCTTTCGCTGTTTGAGATCTAACCTTTGTTTCTATAGAGATTCTAACCAGAGATCCTTTTTTGAGTTTGACCCTTGAAAGCGCGAGCGGAGCGAGGGCTTTCGCTGTTTGAGATCTAACCTTTGTTTCTATAGAGATTCTAACCAGAGATCCTTTTTTGAGTTTGACCCTTGAAAGCGCGTGTGGAGCGAGGGCTTTCGCTGTTTGAGATCTAACCTTTGTTTCTATAGAGATTCTAACCAGAGATCCTTTTTTGAGTTTGACCCTTGAAAGCGTGAGCGGAGCGAGGGCTTTCGCTGTTTGAGATCTAACCTTTGTTTCTATAGAGATTCTAACAAGAGATCCTTTTTTTTAGTTTGACCCTTGAAAGCGCGAGCGGAGCGAGGGCTTTCGCTGTTTGAGATCTAACCTTTGTTTCTATAGAGATTCTAACCAGAGATCCTTTTTTGAGTTTGACCCTTGAAAGCGCGAGCGGAGCGAGGGCTTTCGCTGTTTGAGATCTAACCTTTGTTTCTATAGAGATTCTAACCAGAGATCCTTTTTTTTAGTTTGACCCTTGAAAGCGCGAGCGGAGCGAGGGCTTTCGCTGTTTGAGATCTAACCTTTGTTTCTATAGAGATTCTAACCAGAGATCCTTTTTTGAGTTTGACCCTTGAAAGCGCGAGCGGAGCGAGGGCTTTCGCTGTTTGAGATCTAACCTTTGTTTCTATAGAGATTCTAACCAGAGATCCTTTTTTTTTAGTTTGACCCTTGAAAGCGCGAGCAGAGCGAGGGCTTGATCTGTTTGAGATCTAACCTTTGTTTCTATAGAGATTCTAACCAGAGATCCTTTTTTGAGTTTGACCCTTGAAAGCGCGAGCGGAGCGAGGGCTTTCGCTGTTTGAGATCTAACCTTTGTTTCTATAGAGATTCTAACCAGAGATCCTTTTTTGAGTTTGACCCTTGAAAGCGCGAGCGGAGCGAGGGCTTTCGCTGTTTGAGATCTAACCTTTGTTTCTATAGAGATTCTAACCAGAGATCCTTTTTTGAGTTTGACCCTTGAAAGCGCGTGTGGAGCGAGGGCTTTCGCTGTTTGAGATCTAACCTTTGTTTCTATAGAGATTCTAACCAGAGATCCTTTTTTGAGTTTGACCCTTGAAAGCGCGAGCGGAGCGAGGGCTTTCGCTGTTTGAGATCTAACCTTTGTTTCTATAGAGATTCTAACCAGAGATCCTTTTTTTTTAGTTTGACCCTTGAAAGCGCGAGCAGAGCGAGGGCTTGATCTGTTTGAGATCTAACCTTTGTTTCTATAGAGCTTCTAACCAGAGATCCTTTTTTGAGTTTGACCCTTGAAAGCGCGAGCGGAGCGAGGGCTTTCGCTGTTTGAGATCTAACCTTTGTTTCTATAGAGATTCTAACCAGAGATCCTTTTTTGAGTTTGACCCTTGAAAGCGCGAGCGGAGCGAGGGCTTTCGCTGTTTGAGATCTAACCTTTGTTTCTATAGAGATTCTAACCAGAGATCCTTTTTTGAGTTTGACCGTTGAAAGCGCGAGCGGAGCGAGGGCTTTCGCTGTTTGAGATCTAACCTTTGTTTCTATAGAGATTCTAACCAGAGATCCTTTTTTTAGTTTGACCCTTGAAAGCGCGAGCGGAGCGAGGGCTTTCGCTGTTTGAGATCTAACCTTTGTTTCTATAGAGATTCTAACCAGAGATCCTTTTTTTTTAGTTTGACCCTTGAAAGCGCGAGCGGAGCGAGGGCTTTCGCTGTTTGAGATCTAACCTTTGTTTCTATAGAGATTCTAACCAGAGATCCTTTTTTGAGTTTGACCCTTGAAAGCGCGTGTGGAGCGAGGGCTTTCGCTGTTTGAGATCTAACCTTTGTTTCTATAGAGATTCTAACCAGAGATCCTTTTTTGAGTTTGACCCTTGAAAGCGCGAGCGGAGCGAGGGCTTTCGCTGTTTGAGATCTAACCTTTGTTTCTATAGAGATTCTAACCAGAGATCCTTTTTTGAGTTTGACCCTTGAAAGCGCGAGCGGAGCGAGGGCTTTCGCTGTTTGAGATCTAACCTTTGTTTCTATAGAGATTCTAACCAGAGATCCTTTTTTGAGTTTGACCCTTGAAAGCGCGAGCGGAGCGAGGGCTTTCGCTGTTTGAGATCTAACCTTTGTTTCTATAGAGATTCTAACCAGAGATCCTTTTTTGAGTTTGACCCTTGAAAGCGCGAGCGGAGCGAGGGCTTTCGCTGTTTGAGATCTAACCTTTGTTTCTATAGAGATTCTAACCAGAGATCCTTTTTTGAGTTTGACCCTTGAAAGCGCGAGCAGAGCGAGGGCTTGATCTGTTTGAGATCTAACCTTTGTTTCTATAGAGATTCTAACCAGAGATCCTTTTTTGAGTTTGACCCTTGAAAGCGCGAGCGGAGCGAGGGCTTTCGCTGTTTGAGATCTAACCTTTGTTTCTATAGAGATTCTAACCAGAGATCCTTTTTTTTAGTTTGACCCTTGAAAGCGCGAGCGGAGCGAGGGCTTTCGCTGTTTGAGATCTAACCTTTGTTTCTATAGAGATTCTAACCAGAGATCCTTTTTTGAGTTTGACCCTTGAAAGCGCGTGTGGAGCGAGGGCTTTCGCTGTTTGAGATCTAACCTTTGTTTCTATAGAGATTCTAACCAGAGATCCTTTTTTGAGTTTGACCCTTGAAAGCGCGAGCGGAGCGAGGGCTTTCGCTGTTTGAGATCTAACCTTTGTTTCTATAGAGATTCTAACCAGAGATCCTTTTTTGAGTTTGACCCTTGAAAGCGCGAGCGGAGCGAGGGCTTTCGCTGTTTGAGATCTAACCTTTGTTTCTATAGAGATTCTAACCAGAGATCCTTTTTTGAGTTTGACCGTTGAAAGCGCGAGCGGAGCGAGGGCTTTCGCTGTTTGAGATCTAACCTTTGTTTCTATAGAGATTCTAACCAGAGATCCTTTTTTTGAGTTTGACCCTTGAAAGCGCGAGCGGAGCGAGGGCTTTCGCTGTTTGAGATCTAACCTTTGTTTCTATAGAGATTCTAACCAGAGATCCTTTTTTGAGTTTGACCCTTGAAAGCGCGTGTGGAGCGAGGGCTTTCGCTGTTTGAGATCTAACCTTTGTTTCTATAGAGATTCTAACCAGAGATCCTTTTTTGAGTTTGACCCTTGAAAGCGCGAGCGGAGCGAGGGCTTTCGCTGTTTGAGATCTAACCTTTGTTTCTATAGAGATTCTAACCAGAGATCCTTTTTTGAGTTTGACCCTTGAAAGCGCGAGCGGAGCGAGGGCTTTCGCTGTTTGAGATCTAACCTTTGTTTCTATAGAGATTCTAACCAGAGATCCTTTTTTGAGTTTGACCCTTGAAAGCGCGAGCGGAGCGAGGGCTTTCGCTGTTTGAGATCTAACCTTTGTTTCTATAGAGATTCTAACCAGAGATCCTTTTTTGAGTTTGACCCTTGAAAGCGCGAGCGGAGCGAGGGCTTTCGCTGTTTGAGATCTAACCTTTGTTTCTATAGAGATTCTAACCAGAGATCCTTTTTTGAGTTTGACCCTTGAAAGCGCGAGCAGAGCGAGGGCTTGATCTGTTTGAGATCTAACCTTTGTTTCTATAGAGATTCTAACCAGAGATCCTTTTTTGAGTTTGACCCTTGAAAGCGCGAGCGGAGCGAGGGCTTTCGCTGTTTGAGATCTAACCTTTGTTTCTATAGAGATTCTAACCAGAGATCCTTTTTTTTAGTTTGACCCTTGAAAGCGCGAGCGGAGCGAGGGCTTTCGCTGTTTGAGATCTAACCTTTGTTTCTATAGAGATTCTAACCAGAGATCCTTTTTTGAGTTTGACCCTTGAAAGCGCGTGTGGAGCGAGGGCTTTCGCTGTTTGAGATCTAACCTTTGTTTCTATAGAGATTCTAACCAGAGATCCTTTTTTGAGTTTGACCCTTGAAAGCGCGAGCGGAGCGAGGGCTTTCGCTGTTTGAGATCTAACCTTTGTTTCTATAGAGATTCTAACCAGAGATCCTTTTTTGAGTTTGACCCTTGAAAGCGCGAGCGGAGCGAGGGCTTTCGCTGTTTGAGATCTAACCTTTGTTTCTATAGAGATTCTAACCAGAGATCCTTTTTTGAGTTTGACCCTTGAAAGCGCGAGCGGAGCGAGGGCTTTCGCTGTTTGAGATCTAACCTTTGTTTCTATAGAGATTCTAACCAGAGATCCTTTTTTGAGTTTGACCCTTGAAAGCGCGAGCAGAGCGAGGGCTTGATCTGTTTGAGATCTAACCTTTGTTTCTATAGAGATTCTAACCAGAGATCCTTTTTTGAGTTTGACCCTTGAAAGCGCGAGCGGAGCGAGGGCTTTCGCTGTTTGAGATCTAACCTTTGTTTCTATAGAGATTCTAACCAGAGATCCTTTTTTTAGTTTGACCCTTGAAAGCGCGAGCGGAGCGAGGGCTTTCGCTGTTTGAGATCTAACCTTTGTTTCTATAGAGATTCTAACCAGAGATCCTTTTTTTTTAGTTTGACCCTTGAAAGCGCGAGCGGAGCGAGGGCTTTCGCTGTTTGAGATCTAACCTTTGTTTCTATAGAGATTCTAACCAGAGATCCTTTTTTGAGTTTGACCCTTGAAAGCGCGTGTGGAGCGAGGGCTTTCGCTGTTTGAGATCTAACCTTTGTTTCTATAGAGATTCTAACCAGAGATCCTTTTTTGAGTTTGACCCTTGAAAGCGCGAGCGGAGCGAGGGCTTTCGCTGTTTGAGATCTAACCTTTGTTTCTATAGAGATTCTAACCAGAGATCCTTTTTTGAGTTTGACCCTTGAAAGCGCGAGCGGAGCGAGGGCTTTCGCTGTTTGAGATCTAACCTTTGTTTCTATAGAGATTCTAACCAGAGATCCTTTTTTTAGTTTGACCCTTGAAAGCGCGAGCGGAGCGAGGGCTTTCGCTGTTTGAGATCTAACCTTTGTTTCTATAGAGATTCTAACCAGAGATCCTTTTTTGAGTTTGACCCTTGAAAGCGCGAGCGGAGCGAGGGCTTTCGCTGTTTGAGATCTAACCTTTGTTTCTATAGAGATTCTAACCAGAGATCCTTTTTTGAGTTTGACCCTTGAAAGCGCGAGCGGAGCGAGGGCTTTCGCTGTTTGAGATCTAACCTTTGTTTCTATAGAGATTCTAACCAGAGATCCTTTTTTGAGTTTGACCCTTGAAAGCGCGTGTGGAGCGAGGGCTTTCGCTGTTTGAGATCTAACCTTTGTTTCTATAGAGATTCTAACCAGAGATCCTTTTTTTTTAGTTTGACCCTTGAAAGCGCGAGCGGAGCGAGGGCTTTCGCTGTTTGAGATCTAACCTTTGTTTCTATAGAGATTCTAACCAGAGATCCTTTTTTGAGTTTGACCCTTGAAAGCGCGTGTGGAGCAAGGGCTTTCGCTGTTTGAGATCTAACCTTTGTTTCTATAGAGATTCTAACCAGAGATCCTTTTTTGAGTTTGACCCTTGAAAGCGCGAGCGGAGCGAGGGCTTTCGCTGTTTGAGATCTAACCTTTGTTTCTATAGAGATTCTAACCAGAGATCCTTTTTTGAGTTTGACCCTTGAAAGCGCGAGCGGAGCGAGGGCTTTCGCTGTTTGAGATCTAACCTTTGTTTCTATAGAGATTCTAACCAGAGATCCTTTTTTGAGTTTGACCCTTGAAAGCGCGAGCGGAGCGAGGGCTTTCGCTGTTTGAGATCTAACCTTTGTTTCTATAGAGATTCTAACCAGAGATCCTTTTTTTTGAGTTTGACCCTTGAAAGCGCGAGCGGAGCGAGGGCTTTCGCTGTTTGAGATCTAACCTTTGTTTCTATAGAGATTCTAACCAGAGATCCTTTTTTGAGTTTGACCCTTGAAAGCGCGTGTGGAGCGAGGGCTTTCGCTGTTTGAGATCTAACCTTTGTTTCTATAGAGATTCTAACCAGAGATCCTTTTTTGAGTTTGACCCTTGAAAGCGCGAGCGGAGCGAGGGCTTTCGCTGTTTGAGATCTAACCTTTGTTTCTATAGAGATTCTAACCAGAGATCCTTTTTTGAGTTTGACCCTTGAAAGCGCGAGCGGAGCGAGGGCTTTCGCTGTTTGAGATCTAACCTTTGTTTCTATAGAGATTCTAACCAGAGATCCTTTTTTGAGTTTGACCCTTGAAAGCGCGAGCGGAGCGAGGGCTTTCGCTGTTTGAGATCTAACCTTTGTTTCTATAGAGATTCTAACCAGAGATCCTTTTTTTTTAGTTTGACCCTTGAAAGCGCGAGCGGAGCGAGGGCTTTCGCTGTTTGAGATCTAACCTTTGTTTCTATAGAGATTCTAACCAGAGATCCTTTTTTGAGTTTGACCCTTGAAAGCGCGTGTGGAGCGAGGGCTTTCGCTGTTTGAGATCTAACCTTTGTTTCTATAGAGATTCTAACCAGAGATCCTTTTTTGAGTTTGACCCTTGAAAGCGCGTGTGGAGCGAGGGCTTTCGCTGTTTGAGATCTAACCTTTGTTTCTATAGAGATTCTAACCAGAGATCCTTTTTTGAGTTTGACCCTTGAAAGCGCGTGTGGAGCGAGGGCTTTCGCTGTTTGAGATCTAACCTTTATTTCTATAGAGATTCTAACCAGAGATCCTTTTTTGAGTTTGACCCTTGAAAGCGCGAGCGGAGCGAGGGCTTTCGCTGTTTGAGATCTAACCTTTGTTTCTATAGAGATTCTAACCAGAGATCCTTTTTTGAGTTTGACCCTTGAAAGCGCGAGCGGAGCGAGGGCTTTCGCTGTTTGAGATCTAACCTTTGTTTCTATAGAGATTCTAACCAGAGATCCTTTTTTGAGTTTGACCCTTGAAAGCGCGTGTGGAGCGAGGGCTTTCGCTGTTTGAGATCTAACCTTTGTTTCTATAGAGATTCTAACCAGAGATCCTTTTTTGAGTTTGACCCTTGAAAGCGCGAGCGGAGCGAGGGCTTTCGCTGTTTGAGATCTAACCTTTGTTTCTATAGAGATTCTAACCAGAGATCCTTTTTGAGTTTGACCCTTGAAAGCGCGTGTGGAGCGAGGGCTTTCGCTGTTTGAGATCTAACCTTTGTTTCTATAGAGATTCTAACCAGAGATCCTTTTTTGAGTTTGACCCTTGAAAGCGCGAGCGGAGCGAGGGCTTTCGCTGTTTGAGATCTAACCTTTGTTTCTATAGAGATTCTAACCAGAGATCCTTTTTTGAGTTTGACCCTTGAAAGCGCGAGCGGAGCGAGGGCTTTCGCTGTTTGAGATCTAACCTTTGTTTCTATAGAGATTCTAACCAGAGATCCTTTTTTGAGTTTGACCCTTGAAAGCGCGTGTGGAGCGAGGGCTTTCGCTGTTTGAGATCTAACCTTTATTTCTATAGAGATTCTAACCAGAGATCCTTTTTTGAGTTTGACCCTTGAAAGCGCGAGCGGAGCGAGGGCTTTCGCTGTTTGAGATCTAACCTTTGTTTCTATAGAGATTCTAACCAGAGATCCTTTTTTGAGTTTGACCCTTGAAAGCGCGAGCGGAGCGAGGGCTTTCGCTGTTTGAGATCTAACCTTTGTTTCTATAGAGATTCTAACCAGAGATCCTTTTTTTTAGTTTGACCCTTGAAAGCGCGAGCGGAGCGAGGGCTTTCGCTGTTTGAGATCTAACCTTTGTTTCTATAGAGATTCTAACCAGAGATCCTTTTTTGAGTTTGACCCTTGAAAGCGCGTGGAGCGAGGGCTTTCGCTGTTTGAGATCTAACCTTTGTTTCTATAGAGATTCTAACCAGAGATCCTTTTTTGAGTTTGACCCTTGAAAGCGCGTGTGGAGCGAGGGCTTTCGCTGTTTGAGATCTAACCTTTGTTTCTATAGAGATTCTAACCAGAGATCCTTTTTTGAGTTTGACCCTTGAAAGCGCGTGTGGAGCGAGGGCTTTCGCTGTTTGAGATCTAACCTTTATTTCTATAGAGATTCTAACCAGAGATCCTTTTTTGAGTTTGACCCTTGAAAGCGCGAGCGGAGCGAGGGCTTTCGCTGTTTGAGATCTAACCTTTGTTTCTATAGAGATTCTAACCAGAGATCCTTTTTTGAGTTTGACCCTTGAAAGCGCGAGCGGAGCGAGGGCTTTCGCTGTTTGAGATCTAACCTTTGTTTCTATAGAGATTCTAACCAGAGATCCTTTTTTGAGTTTGACCCTTGAAAGCGCGTGTGGAGCGAGGGCTTTCGCTGTTTGAGATCTAACCTTTGTTTCTATAGAGATTCTAACCAGAGATCCTTTTTTGAGTTTGACCCTTGAAAGCGCGAGCGGAGCGAGGGCTTTCGCTGTTTGAGATCTAACCTTTGTTTCTATAGAGATTCTAACCAGAGATCCTTTTTTGAGTTTGACCCTTGAAAGCGCGTGTGGAGCGAGGGCTTTCGCTGTTTGAGATCTAACCTTTGTTTCTATAGAGATTCTAACCAGAGATCCTTTTTTGAGTTTGACCCTTGAAAGCGCGTGTGGAGCGAGGGCTTTCGCTGTTTGAGATCTAACCTTTGTTTCTATAGAGATTCTAACCAGAGATCCTTTTTTGAGTTTGACCCTTGAAAGCGCGTGTGGAGCGAGGGCTTTCGCTGTTTGAGATCTAACCTTTATTTCTATAGAGATTCTAACCAGAGATCCTTTTTTGAGTTTGACCCTTGAAAGCGCGAGCGGAGCGAGGGCTTTCGCTGTTTGAGATCTAACCTTTGTTTCTATAGAGATTCTAACCAGAGATCCTTTTTTGAGTTTGACCCTTGAAAGCGCGAGCGGAGCGAGGGCTTTCGCTGTTTGAGATCTAACCTTTGTTTCTATAGAGATTCTAACCAGAGATCCTTTTTAAGTTTGACCCTTGAAAGCGCGAGCGGAGCGAGGGCTTTCGCTGTTTGAGATCTAACCTTTGTTTCTATAGAGATTCTAACCAGAGATCCTTTTTTGAGTTTGACCCTTGAAAGCGCGTGTGGAGCGAGGGCTTTCGCTGTTTGAGATCTAACCTTTATTTCTATAGAGATTCTAACCAGAGATCCTTTTTTGAGTTTGACCCTTGAAAGCGCGAGCGGAGCGAGGGCTTTCGCTGTTTGAGATCTAACCTTTGTTTCTATAGAGATTCTAACCAGAGATCCTTTTTTGAGTTTGACCCTTGAAAGCGCGAGCGGAGCGAGGGCTTTCGCTGTTTGAGATCTAACCTTTGTTTCTATAGAGATTCTAACCAGAGATCCTTTTTTGAGTTTGACCCTTGAAAGCGCGTGTGGAGCGAGGGCTTTCGCTGTTTGAGACCTAACCTTTATTTCTATAGAGATTCTAACCAGAGATCCTTTTTTGAGTTTGACCCTTGAAAGCGCGAGCGGAGCGAGGGCTTTCGCTGTTTGAGATCTAACCTTTGTTTCTATAGAGATTCTAACCAGAGATCCTTTTTTGAGTTTGACCCTTGAAAGCGCGAGCGGAGCGAGGGCTTTCGCTGTTTGAGATCTAACCTTTGTTTCTATAGAGATTCTAACCAGAGATCCTTTTTTGAGTTTGACCCTTGAAAGCGCGTGTGGAGCGAGGGCTTTCGCTGTTTGAGATCTAACCTTTGTTTCTATAGAGATTCTAACCAGAGATCCTTTTTTGAGTTTGACCCTTGAAAGCGCGAGCGGAGCGAGGGCTTTCGCTGTTTGAGATCTAACCTTTGTTTCTATAGAGATTCTAACCAGAGATCCTTTTTGAGTTTGACCCTTGAAAGCGCGTGTGGAGCGAGGGCTTTCGCTGTTTGAGATCTAACCTTTGTTTCTATAGAGATTCTAACCAGAGATCCTTTTTTGAGTTTGACCCTTGAAAGCGCGAGCGGAGCGAGGGCTTTCGCTGTTTGAGATCTAACCTTTGTTTCTATAGAGATTCTAACCAGAGATCCTTTTTTGAGTTTGACCCTTGAAAGCGCGAGCGGAGCGAGGGCTTTCGCTGTTTGAGATCTAACCTTTGTTTCTATAGAGATTCTAACCAGAGATCCTTTTTTTGAGTTTGACCCTTGAAAGCGCGAGCGGAGCGAGGGCTTTCGCTGTTTGAGATCTAACCTTTGTTTCTATAGAGATTCTAACCAGAGATCCTTTTTTGAGTTTGACCCTTGAAAGCGCGTGTGGAGCGAGGGCTTTCGCTGTTTGAGATCTAACCTTTGTTTCTATAGAGATTCTAACCAGAGATCCTTTTTTGAGTTTGACCCTTGAAAGCGCGAGCGGAGCGAGGGCTTTCGCTGTTTGAGATCTAACCTTTGTTTCTATAGAGATTCTAACCAGAGATCCTTTTTTGAGTTTGACCCTTGAAAGCGCGAGCGGAGCGAGGGCTTTCGCTGTTTGAGATCTAACCTTTGTTTCTATAGAGATTCTAACCAGAGATCCTTTTTTGAGTTTGACCCTTGAAAGCGCGAGCGGAGCGAGGGCTTTCGCTGTTTGAGATCTAACCTTTGTTTCTATAGAGATTCTAACCAGAGATCCTTTTTTTTTAGTTTGACCCTTGAAAGCGCGAGCGGAGCGAGGGCTTTCGCTGTTTGAGATCTAACCTTTGTTTCTATAGAGATTCTAACCAGAGATCCTTTTTTGAGTTTGACCCTTGAAAGCGCGTGTGGAGCGAGGGCTTTCGCTGTTTGAGATCTAACCTTTGTTTCTATAGAGATTCTAACCAGAGATCCTTTTTGAGTTTGACCCTTGAAAGCGCGTGTGGAGCGAGGGCTTTCGCTGTTTGAGATCTAACCTTTATTTCTATAGAGATTCTAACCAGAGATCCTTTTTTGAGTTTGACCCTTGAAAGCGCGAGCGGAGCGAGGGCTTTCGCTGTTTGAGATCTAACCTTTGTTTCTATAGAGATTCTAACCAGAGATCCTTTTTTGAGTTTGACCCTTGAAAGCGCGAGCGGAGCGAGGGCTTTCGCTGTTTGAGATCTAACCTTTGTTTCTATAGAGATTCTAACCAGAGATCCTTTTTTGAGTTTGACCCTTGAAAGCGCGAGCGGAGCGAGGGCTTTCGCTGTTTGAGATCTAACCTTTGTTTCTATAGAGATTCTAACCAGAGATCCTTTTTTTTTAGTTTGACCCTTGAAAGCGCGAGCGGAGCGAGGGCTTTCGCTGTTTGAGATCTAACCTTTGTTTCTATAGAGATTCTAACCAGAGATCCTTTTTTGAGTTTGACCCTTGAAAGCGCGTGTGGAGCGAGGGCTTTCGCTGTTTGAGATCTAACCTTTGTTTCTATAGAGATTCTAACCAGAGATCCTTTTTTGAGTTTGACCCTTGAAAGCGCGTGTGGAGCGAGGGCTTTCGCTGTTTGAGATCTAACCTTTGTTTCTATAGAGATTCTAACCAGAGATCCTTTTTTGAGTTTGACCCTTGAAAGCGCGTGTGGAGCGAGGGCTTTCGCTGTTTGAGATCTAACCTTTATTTCTATAGAGATTCTAACCAGAGATCCTTTTTTGAGTTTGACCCTTGAAAGCGCGAGCGGAGCGAGGGCTTTCGCTGTTTGAGATCTAACCTTTGTTTCTATAGAGATTCTAACCAGAGATCCTTTTTTGAGTTTGACCCTTGAAAGCGCGAGCGGAGCGAGGGCTTTCGCTGTTTGAGATCTAACCTTTGTTTCTATAGAGATTCTAACCAGAGATCCTTTTTTGAGTTTGACCCTTGAAAGCGCGTGTGGAGCGAGGGCTTTCGCTGTTTGAGATCTAACCTTTGTTTCTATAGAGATTCTAACCAGAGATCCTTTTTTGAGTTTGACCCTTGAAAGCGCGAGCGGAGCGAGGGCTTTCGCTGTTTGAGATCTAACCTTTGTTTCTATAGAGATTCTAACCAGAGATCCTTTTTGAGTTTGACCCTTGAAAGCGCGTGTGGAGCGAGGGCTTTCGCTGTTTGAGATCTAACCTTTGTTTCTATAGAGATTCTAACCAGAGATCCTTTTTTGAGTTTGACCCTTGAAAGCGCGAGCGGAGCGAGGGCTTTCGCTGTTTGAGATCTAACCTTTGTTTCTATAGAGATTCTAACCAGAGATCCTTTTTTGAGTTTGACCCTTGAAAGCGCGAGCGGAGCGAGGGCTTTCGCTGTTTGAGATCTAACCTTTGTTTCTATAGAGATTCTAACCAGAGATCCTTTTTTGAGTTTGACCCTTGAAAGCGCGTGTGGAGCGAGGGCTTTCGCTGTTTGAGATCTAACCTTTATTTCTATAGAGATTCTAACCAGAGATCCTTTTTTGAGTTTGACCCTTGAAAGCGCGAGCGGAGCGAGGGCTTTCGCTGTTTGAGATCTAACCTTTGTTTCTATAGAGATTCTAACCAGAGATCCTTTTTTGAGTTTGACCCTTGAAAGCGCGAGCGGAGCGAGGGCTTTCGCTGTTTGAGATCTAACCTTTGTTTCTATAGAGATTCTAACCAGAGATCCTTTTTTTTAGTTTGACCCTTGAAAGCGCGAGCGGAGCGAGGGCTTTCGCTGTTTGAGATCTAACCTTTGTTTCTATAGAGATTCTAACCAGAGATCCTTTTTTGAGTTTGACCCTTGAAAGCGCGTGGAGCGAGGGCTTTCGCTGTTTGAGATCTAACCTTTGTTTCTATAGAGATTCTAACCAGAGATCCTTTTTTGAGTTTGACCCTTGAAAGCGCGTGTGGAGCGAGGGCTTTCGCTGTTTGAGATCTAACCTTTGTTTCTATAGAGATTCTAACCAGAGATCCCTTTTTGAGTTTGACCCTTGAAAGCGCGTGTGGAGCGAGGGCTTTCGCTGTTTGAGATCTAACCTTTATTTCTATAGAGATTCTAACCAGAGATCCTTTTTTGAGTTTGACCCTTGAAAGCGCGAGCGGAGCGAGGGCTTTCGCTGTTTGAGATCTAACCTTTGTTTCTATAGAGATTCTAACCAGAGATCCTTTTTTGAGTTTGACCCTTGAAAGCGCGAGCGGAGCGAGGGCTTTCGCTGTTTGAGATCTAACCTTTGTTTCTATAGAGATTCTAACCAGAGATCCTTTTTTGAGTTTGACCCTTGAAAGCGCGTGTGGAGCGAGGGCTTTCGCTGTTTGAGATCTAACCTTTGTTTCTATAGAGATTCTAACCAGAGATCCTTTTTTGAGTTTGACCCTTGAAAGCGCGAGCGGAGCGAGGGCTTTCGCTGTTTGAGATCTAACCTTTGTTTCTATAGAGATTCTAACCAGAGATCCTTTTTGAGTTTGACCCTTGAAAGCGCGTGTGGAGCGAGGGCTTTCGCTGTTTGAGATCTAACCTTTGTTTCTATAGAGATTCTAACCAGAGATCCTTTTTTGAGTTTGACCCTTGAAAGCGCGTGTGGAGCGAGGGCTTTCGCTGTTTGAGATCTAACCTTTGTTTCTATAGAGATTCTAACCAGAGATCCTTTTTTGAGTTTGACCCTTGAAAGCGCGTGTGGAGCGAGGGCTTTCGCTGTTTGAGATCTAACCTTTATTTCTATAGAGATTCTAACCAGAGATCCTTTTTTGAGTTTGACCCTTGAAAGCGCGAGCGGAGCGAGGGCTTTCGCTGTTTGAGATCTAACCTTTGTTTCTATAGAGATTCTAACCAGAGATCCTTTTTTGAGTTTGACCCTTGAAAGCGCGAGCGGAGCGAGGGCTTTCGCTGTTTGAGATCTAACCTTTGTTTCTATAGAGATTCTAACCAGAGATCCTTTTTTTAGTTTGACCCTTGAAAGCGCGAGCGGAGCGAGGGCTTTCGCTGTTTGAGATCTAACCTTTGTTTCTATAGAGATTCTAACCAGAGATCCTTTTTTGAGTTTGACCCTTGAAAGCGCGTGTGGAGCGAGGGCTTTCGCTGTTTGAGATCTAACCTTTATTTCTATAGAGATTCTAACCAGAGATCCTTTTTTGAGTTTGACCCTTGAAAGCGCGAGCGGAGCGAGGGCTTTCGCTGTTTGAGATCTAACCTTTGTTTCTATAGAGATTCTAACCAGAGATCCTTTTTTGAGTTTGACCCTTGAAAGCGCGAGCGGAGCGAGGGCTTTCGCTGTTTGAGATCTAACCTTTGTTTCTATAGAGATTCTAACCAGAGATCCTTTTTTGAGTTTGACCCTTGAAAGCGCGTGTGGAGCGAGGGCTTTCGCTGTTTGAGACCTAACCTTTATTTCTATAGAGATTCTAACCAGAGATCCTTTTTTGAGTTTGACCCTTGAAAGCGCGAGCGGAGCGAGGGCTTTCGCTGTTTGAGATCTAACCTTTGTTTCTATAGAGATTCTAACCAGAGATCCTTTTTTGAGTTTGACCCTTGAAAGCGCGAGCGGAGCGAGGGCTTTCGCTGTTTGAGATCTAACCTTTGTTTCTATAGAGATTCTAACCAGAGATCCTTTTTTGAGTTTGACCCTTGAAAGCGCGTGTGGAGCGAGGGCTTTCGCTGTTTGAGATCTAACCTTTGTTTCTATAGAGATTCTAACCAGAGATCCTTTTTTGAGTTTGACCCTTGAAAGCGCGAGCGGAGCGAGGGCTTTCGCTGTTTGAGATCTAACCTTTGTTTCTATAGAGATTCTAACCAGAGATCCTTTTTGAGTTTGACCCTTGAAAGCGCGTGTGGAGCGAGGGCTTTCGCTGTTTGAGATCTAACCTTTGTTTCTATAGAGATTCTAACCAGAGATCCTTTTTTGAGTTTGACCCTTGAAAGCGCGTGTGGAGCGAGGGCTTTCGCTGTTTGAGATCTAACCTTTGTTTCTATAGAGATTCTAACCAGAGATCCTTTTTTGAGTTTGACCCTTGAAAGCGCGTGTGGAGCGAGGGCTTTCGCTGTTTGAGATCTAACCTTTATTTCTATAGAGATTCTAACCAGAGATCCTTTTTTGAGTTTGACCCTTGAAAGCGCGAGCGGAGCGAGGGCTTTCGCTGTTTGAGATCTAACCTTTGTTTCTATAGAGATTCTAACCAGAGATCCTTTTTTGAGTTTGACCCTTGAAAGCGCGAGCGGAGCGAGGGCTTTCGCTGTTTGAGATCTAACCTTTGTTTCTATAGAGATTCTAACCAGAGATCCTTTTTTGAGTTTGACCCTTGAAAGCGCGTGTGGAGCGAGGGCTTTCGCTGTTTGAGATCTAACCTTTATTTCTATAGAGATTCTAACCAGAGATCCTTTTTTGAGTTTGACCCTTGAAAGCGCGAGCGGAGCGAGGGCTTTCGCTGTTTGAGATCTAACCTTTGTTTCTATAGAGATTCTAACCAGAGATCCTTTTTTTAGTTTGACCCTTGAAAGCGCGAGCGGAGCGAGGGCTTTCGCTGTTTGAGATCTAACCTTTGTTTCTATAGAGATTCTAACCAGAGATCCTTTTTTGAGTTTGACCCTTGAAAGCGCGTGTGGAGCGAGGGCTTTCGCTGTTTGAGATCTAACCTTTATTTCTATAGAGATTCTAACCAGAGATCCTTTTTTGAGTTTGACCCTTGAAAGCGCGAGCGGAGCGAGGGCTTTCGCTGTTTGAGATCTAACCTTTGTTTCTATAGAGATTCTAACCAGAGATCCTTTTTTGAGTTTGACCCTTGAAAGCGCGAGCGGAGCGAGGGCTTTCGCTGTTTGAGATCTAACCTTTTTTTTATGTTGGGTTGGGTAAGTTGGGTTTTGTGTTAGGTTGGGTTATGTTATGTTAGGTTAGGTGGCGGTCAAAGTACTTTGTGTTATTCATTGGTTACTATTTAATAACAAATGCTATAATGACTGCTTTGTCTGTCTGTCTGTCAGCATAACTCTCGAACGGTTGAATAAAATTCTTTCTGAAATAATTCTTTTTAAAATCATTTCTGATCTTCCAGCGGAGGCTCAGTTTGTTTGAGGACCGTGTAGGTCAAAGGTCAAGCGGGTACGGTCACAGTTTTTTTTAAATAGCAACCATCATGCTAAGTGTAATTTGACGTATTTTTCGTGTGGT
Organism: Desoria tigrina; assembly: GCA_906901685.1. Lineage (NCBI taxonomy): Eukaryota > Metazoa > Arthropoda > Collembola > Entomobryomorpha > Isotomidae > Desoria > Desoria tigrina. The sequence goes on from CAJQTU010000111.1 coordinate 41,080, forward strand.
TTCACCCTTTTATGATGTGCGTTTGTGTTTGTTTATTAAGTGTTGAAAACACTTTATGCGAATGACTAGGCTGTCCGTCCGTTTGTCTGTCGGTGCGATAACTGGAGAACGGCTTTTGTACACTTGTTCCTTGGGTCTTAACACAGGCTAAGTTAACAGACAATAAATTGCATGTTGCAGTTGTATTTGCGATGGAATTATCTAGAACGAGGGGATTTAAGTAACGAGATAATTGAATAAGCAGTCATCTTAAAGCGACCCGTTCGGGCGGAAAATTTATTAAATTGCGAATGAGGTTTCAGTTACAAGGGGTTTGACAGGTTGTTTTAATTGCACAGGGCTCAAATGTCTCTCCAACTCTATCCTATTCGGTATAGAAAACAATGAAATAATTATTATTTCAAGGGATTTTGAAACCAAGCCATTTAATGAGGACGAGGATTGTAGTATTAGTAGCTAAACTACGAACCACATCGACGAGATCAAAAAGAAGTTTTTATGTTGTGAGTGAATGGATTGGTTTGGTTGTTCACTCAACTTTCCCCTTGAGTTGCATCTGATCTTCAGGGCCCGTATTCTCAAAAGTCGATCGTAACTTACGAATTCGTAGAGTTACGAACACGAGTTACGATTTTCGGGCGAACTCCAAAAAAGTGGTATTCTCGAAACTTTTAGCAGCGCGCTCGTAAGTCCTTACGATTTTATCGGACTTACGAAATATTTCACATCGTAACTAGCTGCGCGAAGTTCGGTATCCGGATAGAATGGTCGGGACAAAATGGTCAGGGACAAAATGGTCCGGACAAAATGGTCGACAGACAAAATGGTCGAGGATGAAATGGTCAGGGAAGTAATGGTCGGGATAGAATGGTCGAGTGAAATGGTCGGGGATATAATGGTCGGGATATAATGGTAGCTAAAAATGGTCGCGGACATAATGGTCTGGTGAGCAAAAAAAAATTATTAATTTTCTTAACAGCTTTATTTAACAGCAGATTAACATACCACGGCAGCTCAATATAACTTTCAGTCCTTCAGTAACCGTTTCAATCTCTTGTATTTCTGCCATTTTATTAAAGGCTGAATCAGAAACAAAAACAACAAATCCAAATCCGCGACAACAACGAATAATGAAACTAGGAAGTAATACAGATTTTTTTAAAGGAGCGAACAACGGATGGAAAAATAAGATACAAGTAGACCCATATTATCTGAAGGGTAGACCAAGCTGGAGTATGGCTTTTAAAATGTTACAAATTATAAGTAGGTACTGTAGTCTTTTGTGAAGGATTAACCATGAACAAAAAGCAAGAAATGACCAAAGTAGACCCGAAATACTTGTTTAGGTGGATTTAATTAAAATGTTGGTCCTAGTCGTATTCAGCTATCTATTTAGACTATACAGCAGTACAATTCTATTCTATATAATAATATTAGTGTAGTACACCGTAAAATGTATAGTACTGCATGCAGCGAGATAAAAACAGTCAACAGGTAAGCCAAAGGAAATGACAAAATTTATATAGATACATAGATTAATGGTTGTATTCAGCGGCCATCAGTACAGTGAAATGTGATTTTAAAAATCAGACCATTTTATCCGCGACCATTTCTTACTACCATTATGTCCAGACCATTATATCCGCGACCATTCACTGATACCATTACGTCCCGACCATTTTGTCTCTGACCATTTTATCCCTGGGACCATTTCCTCCACGACCATTTTATCCGCGACCATTATGTCCCGACCATTTTATCCGGACCATTTTGTCACCGAATCGCGAAGTTCAAACTCATTTTGAATTTAATTTCACATTATTTTCAATTTTCCAATGTTTACAATTTGAAATCCCAACTTCCCATGTCTTGGATCTTCTATTTAGCGATCACATATCACATCACACATTATGCATTCTGATCGCTTCAAGAAGACCCAAGACAGGGATGTGAAGATGGATGAAGTCGATAGCCCTGAAAGTATGAAGTGCCTCATACTATCCTATACACACTATTACATATTAGACGATGAGATCGTCTACACCTCACCACAAGAGGGACACTCGCAGTGTCTAATACACTATGACTTAAATTGTAATTAATCAAAAGCCGAGATGATTTTAATAATTACATACTGGATGCTGGACCTACTTGTGACTTGGCTCAATATAATTAACGTATAAATGATCAATGTTGAGCGCTCAACAGTTGACAGAGTGATTAATTTTTTTAAATTAATTTAATCTTACCTACGAAGACACCATTTTTGTTTGAGAATACCAAAATTCGTAACCTCTACGATTTTAGCCATATTTGCATTCCCAGTTCCTACACTTTTTGGGGTAAAATATTTAAAAGTGGCAAGTTTTTTCCACCCTGACTCTGATGCTATTAAAATTGGAAGAGTTTTAAACTTTTATTTTTGAGAAACGCATTTAGATCTGAGAGTATTTTTTATTATAGTCAGAGTTGTATATTTTGAAGAGTGAATTTAATAACGCGAGTCCAGAGTGAGAGTCGATGGGAAATGTTGGAAAATTACAAAAGAAGCAGTGTTTTGTAAAGTAGTTGGAATTTTGTTATAATCTAATCAGGAAGATGGGTTTCCAGTTGCTCGAAAAGTGGGGAAAGTTGGAGAGAAAGGGAGATTTTGACAAACAAGGAAACATTCCCAAATGTTCTAACACAATCCATTCGAAAGGGCAACTTGAAATATGAGAGAGTTCCCTTGTAAGTGGATAATTTAACATTGAATGTTGGAGAGAGATAGAGTGTTAATTTCATTGGCTAGTGAGGAAGCAGAAAGAGTAATTAAGACTAACTTTGTTCTCTTTCTGCATGTCTCCAGAACGGATGCTCTTTCAAAAGACGTGTGCATGCTGCATGTATAAATATAAAGAACTCTCTAAGCCTTCCGGCCAAA
>CAJQTU010000112.1:0-32725 GCA_906901685.1 Desoria tigrina
AACGTTTTCCATCGGTTTTTTGGATGGGTGACGGGACTTGACCGGTTTTTTGGGTTTAAACGTCCAGAAAACCAAACACCTTGCTGCGTTGTAAAGAACAGGGTCTGTAGTATCCAAAAACCACAAAAAATCGCATCTAGCTAATCCGGTTTTTTCACAATTAATTTACAGGTTTTTAAACGTTTTCCATCGGTTTTTTGGATGGGTGACGGGACTTGACCGGTTTTTTGGGTTTAAACGTTCACGAATCCTAAAGCCTTGCTGCGTTTTAAGAACAGGATCTGTAGTATCTAAAAACCGCAAAAAATCGCATCTGGCTAATGCGGTTTTTTTCACAATTAATTTACAGGTTTTTTAAAGGTTTTTCCATCGGTTTTTTGGATAGGTGACGGGACTTGACTGGTTTTTTGGGTTTAACGTACAGAAAACCAAAAACCTTGCTGCGTTTTAGAAAACAGGGTCTGTAGTATCCAAAAACCGCAAAAAACCGCAAAAAACCGCATCTAGCTAATCCGGTTTTTTCACAATTAATTTACAGGTTTTTAAACGTTTTCCATCGGTTTTTTGGATGGGTGACGGGACTTGACCGGTTTTTTGGTTTAAACGTTCACGAATCCTAAAAGCCTTGCTGCGTTTTTAAGAACAGTATCTGTAGTATCTAAAAACCGCAAAAACCGCATCTGGCTAATGCGGTTTTATCACAATTAATTTACAGGTTTTTAAAGGTTTTCCATCGGTTTTTTGGATGGGTGACGGGACTTGACCGGTTTTTTGGGTTTAAGCGTACAGAAAACAAAACACCTTGCTGCGTTGTAAAGAACAGGGTCTGTAGTATCCAAAAACCACAAAAAATCGCATCTAGCTAATCTGGTTTTTTTCACAATTAATTTACAGGTTTTTAAACGTTTTCCATCGGTTTTTTGGATGGGTGACGGGACTTGACCGGTTTTTTGGGTTTATACGTACAGAAAACCAAAAAACCTTCCTGCGTTGTAAAGACAGGGTCTGTAGTTTCCAAAAATCGCAAAAAATCGCATCTGGCTAATGCGGTTTTTTTCACAATTAATTTACAGGTTTTTAAAGGTTTTCAATCGGTTTTTTGGATGAATGACGGGACTTGACCGGTTTTTTTGGGTTTAAACGTACAGAAAACCAAAAAACCTTGCTGCGTTTTAGAAAACAGGGTCTGTAGTATCCAAAAACGCAAAAAACCGCATCTAGCTAATTCGGTTTTTTCACAATTACTTTACAGGTTTTTAAACGTTTTCCATCGGTTTTTTGGATGGGTGACGGGACTTGACCGGTTTTTGGGTTTAAGCGGATAGAAACTAAAAAACCTTGCTGCGTTTTAGAAAACAGGGTCTGTAGTATCCAAAAACCGCAAAAAACCGCATCTAGCTAATCGGTTTTTTCACAATTAATTTACAGGTTTTTAACGTTTTCCATCGTTTTTTGGATGGGTGACGGGACTTGACCGGTTTTTTGGGTTTAAACGTCCAGAAAACTAAAACACCTTGCTGCGTTGTAAAGAACAGGGTCTGTAGTATCCAAAAACCACAAAAAATCGCATCTAGCTAATCCGGTTTTTTCACAATTAATTTACAGGTTTTTAACGTTTTCCATCGGTTTTTTGGATGGGTGACGGGACTTGACCGGTTTTTTGGGTTTAAACGTTCACAAACCTAAAAGCCTTGCTGCGTTTTAAAGAACAGGATCTGTAGTATCTAAAAACCGCAAAAAATCGCATCTGGCTATGCGGTGTTTTTCACAATTAATTTACAGGTTTTTAAAGTTTTCCATCGGTTTTTTGGATAGGTGACGGGACTTGACTGGTTTTTTGGGTTTAAACGTACAGAAAACCAAAAAACCTTGCTGCGTTTTAGAAAACAGGGTCTGTAGTATCGAAAAACCGCAAAAAACCGCAAAAACCGCATCTAGCTAATCCGGTTTTTTCACAATTAATTTACAGGTTTTTAAACGTTTTCCATCGGTTTTTTTGGATGGGTGACGGGACTTGACCGGTTTTTTGGGTTTAAGCGTACAGGAAACCAAAACACCTTGCTGCGTTGTAAAGAACAGGGTCTGTAGTATCCAAAAACCACAAAAAATCGCATCTAGCTAATCTGGTTTTTTCACAATTAATTACAGGTTTTTAAACGTTTTCCATCGGTTTTTTGATGGGTGACGGGACTTGACCGGTTTTTTGGGTTTAAACGTACAGAAACCAAAAACCTTCCTGCGTTGTAAAGACCAGGGTCTGTAGTTTCCAAAAATCGCAAAAATCGCATCTGGCTAATGCGGTTTTTTTCACAATTAATTTACAGGTTTTTAAAGGTTTTCAATCGGTTTTTTGGATGGGTGACGGGACTTGACCGGTTTTTTGGGTTTAAACGTACAGAAAACCAAAAAACCTTGCTGCGTTTTAGAAAACAGGGTCTGTAGTATCCCAAAAAACCGCAAAAAACCGCAAAAAACCGCACCTGGCTAATGCGGTTTTTTTCACAATTACTTTACAGGTTTTTAAACGTTTTCCATCGGTTTTTTGCATGGGTGGACGGGACTTGACCGGTTTTTGGGTTTAAGCGGATAGAAAACTAAAAAACCTTGCTGCGTTTTAGAAAACAGGGTCTGTAGTATCCAAAACCGCAAAAAATCGCATCTGGCTAATGCGGTTTTTTCACAATTAATTTACAGGTTTTTAAAGGTTTTCCATCGGTTTTTTGGATATGTGACGGGACTTGACTGGTTTTTTGGGTTTAAACGTACAGAAAACCAAAAAACCTTGCTGCGTTTTAGAAAACAGGGTCTGTAGTATCCAAAAACCGCAAAAAACCGCATCTAGCTAATCCGGTTTTTTCACAATTAATTACGGTTTTCCATCGGTTTTTTGGATAGGTGACGGGACTTGACTGGTTTTTTGGGTTTAAACGTACAGAAAACCAAAAAACCTTGCTGCGTTTTAGAAAACAGGGTCTGCAGTATCCAAAAACCGCAAAAAACCGCATCTAGCTAATCCGGTTTTTTCACAATTAATTTACAGGTTTTTAAACGTTTTCCATCGGTTTTTTGGATGGGTGACGGGACTTGACCGGTTTTTTGGGTTTAAACGTCCAGAAAACCAAAACACCTTGCTGCGTTTTAAAGAACAGGATCTGTAGTATCTAAAAACCGCAAAAAATCGCATCTGGCTAATGCGGTTTTTTCACAATTAATTTACAGGTTTTTAAAAGGTTTTCCATCGGTTTTTTGGATAGGTGACGGGACTTGACTGGTTTTTTGGGTTTAAACGTACAGAAAACCAAAAAACCTTGCTGCGTTTTAGAAAACAGGGTCTGTAGTATCCAAAAACCGCAAAAAAACCGCAAAAAAACCGCATCTAGCTAATCCGGTTTTTTCACAAATAATTTACAGGTTTTTAAACGTTTTCCATCGGTTTTTTGGATGGGTGACGGGACTTGACCGGTTTTTTGGGTTTAAACGTTCACGAATCCTAAAAGCCTTGCTGCGTTTTAAAGAACAGGATCTGTAGTATCTAAAAACCGCAAAAAACCGCATCTGGCTAATGCGGTTTTATCACAATTAATTTACAGGTTTTTAAAGGTTTTCCATCGGTTTTTTGGATGGGTGACGGGACTTGACCGGTTTTTTGGGTTTAAGCGTACAGAAAACCAAAACACCTTGCTGCGTTGTAAAGAACAGGGTCTGTAGTATCCAAAAACCACAAAAAATCGCATCTAGCTAATCTGTTTTTTCACAATTAATTTACAGGTTTTTAAACGTTTTCCATCGGTTTTTTGGATGGGTGACGGGACTTGACCGGTTTTTTGGGTTTAAACGTACTGAAGTATTGTGGTTAGGGATGATATGTAATAATCAGGAGAGGTCTTCAGATCGGTAGGTTCGGATTTTATATGTGTTTATTAAAGTGGACGGGAGGACAGTGTATGGTTAGAAGTGTAGAGTTAGACAGACATATTATTACAGAAGTGCATGGGGTTTATATACCCATGGTTAACAGTACATTACCTTGGAAGGTACCTGAAGTTAAGAGAGGAAAGGGAGAGTTGCAGTAATTGCATGTTGCACAAGGCTGGGCAAGGCATGAGGCGTAACGAGGAAGTATGTCAAAAGGGAAAGGGAGAGTCTAGACAAAGTACCTAACTCTCATGCATTGCATTTAATTATTATAAAGTAAATTAAATATAAACTATATTACAACCGGGTCTCTTTAATATTTGAGGACCCCGAAAATCAGTATGTGGTATAATTAATATATAAGTATAGTAATAGCTATAATCAATGTAATTAAATTTTTAAATTGTTAATTCGAGTATAGTGTTGGTCGGGTAGTTATTCTGCCGGAACGGGTGTTATAAGTTGTTTTGGGGTTCGGAAGAATGACAGGGGAAGCCTTTTGTTGAGTCTTGGAACGTATTTTCTGAGGGACTGTTTTAACGGGGGAAGCGATGATGGAATCTTCCTCATCAGTGTCAATCGGACAAGTTGTTGTGGGAAAGCCATTAAGAAGTTGACCAAAAGGTTTAATACGGTTAACATGAACAGTTAAGTATTTTCTTTTACCTTTGGTGAGTTAACTGCTCGTACACGATAGTTGAGCGGGGAAGTCTGCTTGTAAATTTTGTAAGGACCCATGAATTTAGAGAGTAATTTCTTACTTAATCCTGGTTTGGGGGCTTGATCTCGGAGCATCACTTGTTGTCCGATTTGATATGAGAAGTCACGGCGGTTAGTGTTGTGGTACTCGCCATACTTGTTCTGTGCTGCCAAGATATTCGTTTTGACTGCAGACCGAATTCGTGGGATGTCTACAACGTTGGGAGTTGTGGGTAGATCAAACATCACATCTAAGGGTAGTGATGGGGAGCGTCCAAATACAATTTCAAATGGGCTGAATTTTGTTGATTGATGCGTATGAGTGTTGATGGCAAAGGTGGCAGTTGTCAAAAGAGTATCCCAATTGGTATGATCTGCGTTTACATACTTGGAAAGAACTTCTTCGATGACACGGTTAGCACGTTCCACATTTCCAGAGCTTGAATGGGAGTAGGCTGTTATATATATGGGCTTACTACCTAACTTAAGTGTTAGTTCTTTAACAATATTTGATCTATTAATCCTAGCATTATCCATTTGGATGATTTTTGGAATTCCATGAACAAGAAAAATATCGTTTAATAAGAAGTTAGCTAAAGTGATAGCATTAGCTTCACGTATAGGTCTAGTAATAATATATTTACTAGAAGTATCAATACAAACTATAATAAAATTATTGTTATTTATTGTGGTTTTCAAAGGGCCAATTAAATCTACTTGAATTTTATCGAAAACATTATAAATTTGACCTGGCATCATTCTGCCGATAGGAATAACATTAGAGGGATTGCGCTTAGCACAAGTGAGACAGTTATTAATATATCTAACAGTAATTTTAAATAGGTTTTTAATATAAAATTTAGATTTAATTCTTTCGTATGTTTTTGATATACCTAAATGTCCACCTCCTAGAGGATGATCATGATTACTAAATAAAATTTCATCAACCATTGAATGGGGAATACAAACTAATAGTTTATGAGTGATTGGGTTTTTATAATACAACATCTTATCGATAATTATAAACTTTTTAAATTTAGTGTGAATGTTATCTTGTTTTAAGATATCAAAGATTTTAGAAAAGTAAGGATCCGAATGTTGTTCAGCGATTAGATTAGTTCTATAGTCTACTGCTACAATATTATTAATTATATATTCTTTGTTGGGGCGAGCGGTCGTAATCTTTTCAAAAGGGATTAGTCGACTCAGGCAGTCTGCATTTCCATGCAAAGTGCCTTTACGATATTTAATAGTAAGGTCAGCTTCTTGCGCTGCTAAAGCCCAACGAGCAATGCGTTGAGATTTAGAATTTTTAGTTTTTAGGAGACTACACAGACAATGGTGGTCAGTTACGACAGTTATCTTTCTACCATATGTGTATTCTCGAAACTTGTTTAAAGCAAAAACTAATGCTAAGCATTCTTTTTCACTGATGCCGTAATTTATTTCGGCAGGCGTAAGAACGCGGGAAGCATAAGCAATAACATGCTCTTTTCCTTCATCTATTTGAGACAAGACGGCACCGATACCGTCATTAGAGGCGTCACAAAATAAAGTAATGGGAAGGGTCTCATTAAATTGAGCCAAAATGGGAGCAGTGATTAATTTTTGTTTTAATAAATCGAAAGCAGCTTGTTGAGTAGCTGTCCAATTATATGTATTGTCCAAACGGGTTAAATCTACTAAGGGTTTAGAAATTTTTGCGTAATTTGGTATGAATCTGCGATAATATCCTGTTAATCCTAAGAAAGCTCGAACGTCTTTAACGGTCTTAGGGACAGGAAGGTTAGTAACAGCTGAGACCTTGGCAGGGTCAACTGTTACACCGTTGGATGATAATAAATGTCCTAAAATTTTGACTTGCTGATAGCCAAATGAGCATTTGCTTGGTTTTAACTTGATATTCGCTATCAATAACTTAGACAAAACCAATTTTAAACTATGCAAATGTGCAGAAAAGGTTTGTCCATAAACTAATATATCGTCTAAATATATATAGCAATTTGAAAAAAGTAAATTAGAAAATATTTTTCTTAACACTTTATTAAAGAATCCTGGGGAATTCTTTAATCCTTGAGGAACACGAATAAATTCGTAAATACCATCTTGGGTAATAAAGGCTGTTTTATGCCTATCGTGTTCAGCAACAAAAAAATGGTAGTACCCATTAGAAATGTCTAAACTACTAAAATATTTTGCTCCGTGTAAGGAGTCGAAAATATCTGCCAATCGTGGCATAGGATAGATTTCAGTTTTGGTGATGTCATTAAGTTTACGATAATCAATTACAAGTCTAACAGATCCAGGGGATTTCTTAGGAACTATTAACATTGGAGAAGAAAAATCTGATCGTGATTCTCTAATAACCTTATTGGCTAAAAGTTCTTTAATATAATCGCGTATAAGTTTACGCTCAGTATGCGATTTTCTATAGGCAGCTTGTTGTAATGGGGAATGGTTTCCAGTGTCAATTTCTAACTGTTCTGGTCCATTATACATACCGATATCAGATTCTGAAGATGCAAAAACCTGGGAAAATTTATTAAGCCATTCTTTAATTTGATTTTGCTGATCATAATCTAGTTTGGGGTTAACATCAAAAGTTTCTTGGGTTTTCTGAACTGTGGGCTCTATTATACTAATTTCGTAATTAGTGTGAAGAACGTCTTCACATTCATATATTTTACCAAGAGTTCTATTCGTATTTAATCGAATGCTAAAGGTATTGGGATTAAGAATGGGAATAAAAACGCATCCTTTATTATGAAAGTAGAAAGGGGGAATTATAATGTTCTGATCTTGCATAAGTTTATCGCTAGGTTCGAATGAAACTTGTTGAAGGGGAATGTTTATTTTTACATTTGTATAACATAAAGGAAGTAAAATTACTGATTCAATAGGTTTAATTTTGTCAGAGATTAAAAATTCAAAATTGTTAATTTCTTCGGAATTAAGGTAAAAGGGGATTGATTGGTTTCTATATATAATTTCTTTTAAATTATAATTAATTGTCAGCTTAAGGGCATTTATAATATCATTGCCAAGAATAGGGCGTTTAACATCAAAAACCAAAGCAGAAAATCTACTTATAGTAGAGACAGGAAGTAATTGTAAATTAATGGATTCCTTTCTGGTACAAATTGAATTACCAGTTATGCCAGTAATTCTGGTAGAATTATATTTATCTTGAATAGTATTGGTATCATTCGAAAGTTGAGGGGGAATAATACTACAGCTTGCACCAGAGTCTAAAAGACTTAAACATTCTATATTATTAATTCTGGTTTTGATTATCAAAAGATTTTTAAAACTTTCTATTCTTATATTATTATTTTCAACGAGATGACAATTAGATGTGAGTCCTTGCTCGTTATCAATACTCACATATGGGAGTTTCCCATGAACAATGAAGTAAGGTTATTATGTTCATCATGGTACATGTATTGTTCATGTTCAAAATTATGTTCATGTTCAAAATTATGGACATTGTGGCCTATTGCCATTTGAGGGCGTCCAAAGCCTCGAGAATTATTATTTCCTCGATAATGTTGTTGGGATGGTTGATACGAACCATATCCACGGGAATTATTGTTCCCTTGGTAATTTCTTTGATTACCATTATATTTATTATAACTCTGGTTATAATTTGAACCATAAGATTGGTTATTATTATTGCCTCGATTTCCTCCTCTATAAAAATTAGTGACATTATTGTCATACCGGTAGCGATCCGGGGTTCCACGGTAATTATTGTTACCTCTATTGCCTCTGAAATTATTATTTTTTCTGTATTTATTATATGCAGGTCTATTGCCATGCTCAAAGGAACCAGAGGATTGCCCATAATTATTATTATTATTCTGATTAAAATGTCCTTTATTATTGCCTTTATATTGTGCTGTGCCATTCTGTGGGCCAGTCTTATTATTGATGCCCATACGACCAAGAGTATTTACTAAAACCTCATTGATCATGTTTATATCCTCATTACCTAAGACGGAAGTACTTTTTCTTCCCATTAATGATTCAAATTTTTCATTTTCTAATAACTGATTATAAACCTCATCAGTTGTTTTACAATTCATTCTATGGATTTCTCTAGCCATAGCACTGGGTAAACCTTGCAAGAGATAATTGACCTTTTCGCGGTCCGTCATGGCAGAGTTAACCTTATTACATAAACGTAAAATATCAAAATAATATGTCTCTATAGTTTCAGATTTATTTAGGGAGCGTGCCCTAAGTTGTCTATTATACTCTTCTGGGGTAGTCTTGGATTTGAAAGAGTTAGCTAAATGATGACAGATGGCCTGATATGTAGGTAGAGTCGTAGTACTACCACCTGATAAAGTACTTACGACAGTATGCTTTTTCATATACAATTTATAACAAACTAATGCAGGGCCTGATAAATGAAAAAGTAATTGAGAACGTTTGTCATCGTTAGTCCATTTAAAGGTATTAGAGAAGTTTTCGAATCTGTCCAAAAATTCACTAAAGGAGGTCGATCCATCATAGATCTGACCAGCTCCTGGCGGAGTATAGGAAATGGTAGTTGTCATTATGACAGGAATTATTGGACTGGGAGGAGTCGAAGGTGTAGATGCTGGGGTTACAGGGGTTACTACTATTGGAGAAATAGGTCTAGTTTTAACTGGAGATAATGGTTTTACTAAAGGTACAAACAATGGGGTCACACTAGGTGGTGAAAATGAGAAATGAGCAATGGGAGATCCGATAGGGGAAACTATTGGGGAAGTTAGTAGTTCTAAAGAGGATAAATCTGGGGGTGAAGGGGTCGCTTCTCTAAATGAAGGTAAATGAGAAAGATCTGTATTGGGAACCTTTTCAAAAGCAACAGTCGTTGCTGTGGAAACTCGAGGGAAGTTGTTAGGGAGAATAGAGTCAAGGGGACCTGGGTTAAATCCTAGTTTTATGGGAAATTGAAGGGGGATATTAAAATCTGTCGAACTAGCAGTTTCTGTATCCCAAGGAGTGGGAGAAATAAGGGGAGCAGAAGGTATGATAGGGGCTCGTTGATGCCTATATTCTGCGTGGGGATTTGATTCTATATCTAAAAACTGGTTATGTGTCTTAATTGGTTCTGTGAATGATTCATGCAGTATTGCCTTGTGGCGTTTATTTTCGATGATAACAAAACATCCAAATTTATCTAGAAATACCGGATTACCAAGAATATCAAAGTAATTATGGGGATGTCGTTCATAGGGAACGGGATTTTCAATAACCTTAATTGGGGATCTTAATAATTTTGGTCTAACTACAATAGCGTCAGTTACTATCTCAGGTTTTGGGGCTGTATGCGAAGAGCCAGTCGCTGAAGGTAAAATCTGTTGGGGTAAGGGGTCGTTTTCAAAACTAAGTAATCTAGCTTTCTTAGCTACGACACGTTCAGGTAATCCTACGGTAGGAGTTGAGGGAGAGAATTGATGCTTGCTAGCTGGGGCGTAAAAGGGTGCTCTAACTGAGGGAACGTTAGGGGTTGAATTGGCTAATCCTGGGAAATTAGAACTATAGCGTGGATCACCACGTCTAGGAGTAGCTGGATTAGGGGAGATAGCGAAATTACGATCTTCGGGAATAGATTTTAAAATTGGGGAACCTCGGTTAAATGCTTTGTCCCTAGCACGTCGTCTAGCTTCTTTTTCTATTAATTCAACGTCTTCTTGAGGCGTTGCTTCTCCTTTAGATCGAGTCTTGGGAGGATTACTCATAAGGATTGAAGTATCAAAATGATGCCATTTAGGACTTTAAAATATGCCATATAGGACTTTATAAATGCCGTATAGGACTTTGTAATATAGAGATATGTCAAGGTATGCCTTATAGGACTTTAGTATTATTATAACTATATATATATATTTAGTAAAATGCCATATAGGACTTAATTGTATGGGGCTTACACATTTATTATTAGGACTTAGGCTTGGGTCTTACTATTATGAAAGAGGGCTTACATATGCTTTGTTTCTACAAGAGGGCTTACAATTTTTATTTATTTTTGTTAAGGTGCACCACAATACTTTTAAAAATAGGTCCTTCTATTCAGAGCCGTCGCCTAAAGCTGCGTACTTTTTTGGATAGGTGACGGGACTTGACTGGTTTTTTGGGTTTAAACGTACAGAAAACCAAAAAACCTTGCTGCGTTTTAGAAAACAGGGTCTGTAGTATCCAAAAACCGCAAAAAACCGCATCTAGCTAATCCGGTTTTTTCACAATTAATTTACAGGTTTTTAAAGGTTTTCCATCGGTTTTTTGGATAGGTGACGGGACTTGACTGGTTTTTTGGGTTTAAACGTACAGAAAACCAAAAAACCTTGCTGCGTTTTAGAAAACAGGGTCTGTAGTATCCAAAAACCGCAAAAAACCGCATCTAGCTAATCCGGTTTTTTCACAATTAATTTACAGGTTTTTAAACGTTTTCCATCGGTTTTTTGGATGGGTGACGGGACTTGACCGGTTTTTTGGGTTTAAACGTCCAGAAAACCAAAACACCTTGCTGCGTTGTAAAGAACAGGGTCTGTAGTATCCAAAAACCACAAAAAATCGCATCTAGCTAATCCGGTTTTTTCACAATTAATTTACAGGTTTTTAAACGTTTTCCATCGGTTTTTTGGATGGGTGACGGGACTTGACCGGTTTTTTGGGTTTAAACGTTCACGAATCCTAAAAGCCTTGCTGCGTTTTAAAGAACAGGATCTGTAGTATCTAAAAACCGCAAAAAATCGCATCTGGCTAATGCGGTTTTTTCACAATTAATTTACAGGTTTTTAAAGGTTTTCCATCGGTTTTTTGGATAGGTGACGGGACTTGACTGGTTTTTTGGGTTTAAACGTACAGAAAACCAAAAAACCTTGCTGCGTTTTAGAAAACAGGGTCTGTAGTATCCAAAAACCGCAAAAAACCGCAAAAAACCGCATCTAGCTAATCCGGTTTTTTCACAATTAATTTACAGGTTTTTAAACGTTTTCCATCGGTTTTTTGGATGGGTGACGGGACTTGACCGGTTTTTTGGGTTTAAACGTTCACGAATCCTAAAAGCCTTGCTGCGTTTTAAAGAACAGGATCTGTAGTATCTAAAAACCGCAAAAAACCGCATCTGGCTAATGCGGTTTTATCACAATTAATTTACAGGTTTTTAAAGGTTTTCCATCGGTTTTTTGGATGGGTGACGGGACTTGACCGGTTTTTTGGGTTTAAGCGTACAGAAAACCAAAACACCTTGCTGCGTTGTAAAGAACAGGGTCTGTAGTATCCAAAAACCACAAAAAATCGCATCTAGCTAATCTGGTTTTTTCACAATTAATTTACAGGTTTTTAAACGTTTTCCATCGGTTTTTTGGATGGGTGACGGGACTTGACCGGTTTTTTGGGTTTAAACGTACAGAAAACCAAAAAAACCTTCCTGCGTTGTAAAGAACAGGGTCTGTAGTTTCCAAAAATCGCAAAAAATCGCATCTGGCTAATGCGGTTTTTTCACAATTAATTTACAGGTTTTTAAAGGTTTTCAATCGGTTTTTTGGATGAATGACGGGACTTGACCGGTTTTTTGGGTTTAAACGTACAGAAAACCAAAAAACCTTGCTGCGTTTTAGAAAACAGGGTCTGTAGTATCCAAAAACCGCAAAAAACCGCATCTAGCTAATTCGGTTTTTTCACAATTACTTTACAGGTTTTTAAACGTTTTCCATCGGTTTTTTGGATGGGTGACGGGACTTGACCGGTTTTTTGGGTTTAAGCGGATAGAAAACTAAAAAACCTTGCTGCGTTTTAGAAAACAGGGTCTGTAGTATCCAAAAACCGCAAAAAACCGCATCTAGCTAATCCGGTTTTTTCACAATTAATTTACAGGTTTTTAAACGTTTTCCATCGGTTTTTTGGATGGGTGACGGGACTTGACCGGTTTTTTGGGTTTAAACGTCCAGAAAACTAAAACACCTTGCTGCGTTGTAAAGAACAGGGTCTGTAGTATCCAAAAACCACAAAAAATCGCATCTAGCTAATCCGGTTTTTTCACAATTAATTTACAGGTTTTTAAACGTTTTCCATCGGTTTTTTGGATGGGTGACGGGACTTGACCGGTTTTTTGGGTTTAAACGTTCACAAATCCTAAAAGCCTTGCTGCGTTTTAAAGAACAGGATCTGTAGTATCTAAAAACCGCAAAAAATCGCATCTGGCTAATGCGGTTTTTTCACAATTAATTTACAGGTTTTTAAAGGTTTTCCATCGGTTTTTTGGATAGGTGACGGGACTTGACTGGTTTTTTGGGTTTAAACGTACAGAGAACCAAAAAACCTTGCTGCGTTTTAGAAAACAGGGTCTGTAGTATCGAAAAACCGCAAAAAACCGCAAAAAACCGCATCTAGCTAATCCGGTTTTTTCACAATTAATTTACAGGTTTTTAAACGTTTTCCATCGGTTTTTTGGATGGGTGACGGGACTTGACCGGTTTTTTGGGTTTAAGCGTACAGAAAACCAAAACACCTTGCTGCGTTGTAAAGAACAGGGTCTGTAGTATCCAAAAACCACAAAAAATCGCATCTAGCTAATCTGGTTTTTTCACAATTAATTTACAGGTTTTTAAACGTTTTCCATCGGTTTTTTGGATGGGTGACGGGACTTGACCGGTTTTTTGGGTTTAAACGTACAGAAAACCAAAAAACCTTCCTGCGTTGTAAAGAACAGGGTCTGTAGTTTCCAAAAATCGCAAAAAATCGCATCTGGCTAATGCGGTTTTTTTCACAATTAATTTACAGGTTTTTAAAGGTTTTCAATCGGTTTTTTGGATGGGTGACGGGACTTGACCGGTTTTTTGGGTTTAAACGTACAGAAAACCAAAAAACCTTGCTGCGTTTTAGAAAACAGGGTCTGTAGTATCCAAAAACCGCAAAAAACCGCATCTAGCTAATTCGGTTTTTTCACAATTACTTTACAGGTTTTTAAACGTTTTCCATCGGTTTTTTGCATGGGTGACGGGACTTGACCGGTTTTTTGGGTTTAAGCGGATAGAAAACTAAAAAACCTTGCTGCGTTTTAGAAAACAGGGTCTGTAGTATCCAAAAACCGCAAAAAATCGCATCTGGCTAATGCGGTTTTTTCACAATTAATTTACAGGTTTTTAAAGGTTTTCCATCGGTTTTTTGGATATGTGACGGGACTTGACTGGTTTTTTGGGTTTAAACGTACAGAAAACCAAAAAACCTTGCTGCGTTTTAGAAAACAGGGTCTGTAGTATCCAAAAACCGCAAAAAACCGCATCTAGCTAATCCGGTTTTTTCACAATTAATTTACAGGTTTTTAAAGGTTTTCCATCGGTTTTTCGGATAGGTGACGGGACTTGACTGGTTTTTTGGGTTTAAACGTACAGAAAACCAAAAAACCTTGCTGCGTTTTAGAAAACAGGGTCTGCAGTATCCAAAAACCGCAAAAAACCGCATCTAGCTAATCCGGTTTTTTTACAATTAATTTACAGGTTTTTAAACGTTTTCCATCGGTTTTTTGGATGGGTGACGGGACTTGACCGGTTTTTTGGGTTTAAACGTCCAGAAAACCAAAACACCTTGCTGCGTTGTAAAGAACAGGGTCTGTAGTATCCAAAAACCACAAAAAATCGCATCTAGCTAATCCGGTTTTTTCACAATTAATTTACAGGTTTTTAAACGTTTTCCATCGGTTTTTTGGATGGGTGACGGGACTTGACCGGTTTTTTGGGTTTAAACGTTCACGAATCCTAAAAGCCTTGCTGCGTTTTAAAGAACAGGATCTGTAGTATCTAAAAACCGCAAAAAATCGCATCTGGCTAATGCGGTTTTTTCACAATTAATTTACAGGTTTTAAAAGGTTTTCCATCGGTTTTTTGGATAGGTGACGGGACTTGACTGGTTTTTTGGGTTTAAACGTACAGAAAACCAAAAAACCTTGCTGCGTTTTAGAAAACAGGGTCTGTAGTATCCAAAAACCGCAAAAAACCGCAAAAAACCGCATCTAGCTAATCCGGTTTTTTCACAAATAATTTACAGGTTTTTAAACGTTTTCCATCGGTTTTTTGGATGGGTGACGGGACTTGACCGGTTTTTTGGGTTTAAACGTTCACGAATCCTAAAAGCCTTGCTGCGTTTTAAAGAACAGGATCTGTAGTATCTAAAAACCGCAAAAAACCGCATCTGGCTAATGCGGTTTTATCACAATTAATTTACAGGTTTTTAAAGGTTTTCCATCGGTTTTTTGGATGGGTGACGGGACTTGACCGGTTTTTTGGGTTTAAGCGTACAGAAAACCAAAACACCTTGCTGCGTTGTAAAGAACAGGGTCTGTAGTATCCAAAAACCACAAAAAATCGCATCTAGCTAATCTGGTTTTTTCACAATTAATTTACAGGTTTTTAAACGTTTTCCATCGGTTTTTTGGATGGGTGACGGGACTTGACCGGTTTTTTGGGTTTAAACGTACTGAAGTATTGTGGTTAGGGATGATATGTAATAATCAGGAGAGGTCTTCAGATCGGTAGGTTCGGATTTTATATGTGTTTATTAAAGTGGACGGGAGGACAGTGTATGGTTAGAAGTGTAGAGTTAGACAGACATATTATTACAGAAGTGCATGGGGTTTATATACCCATGGTTAACAGTACATTACCTTGGAAGGTACCTGAAGTTAAGAGAGGAAAGGGAGAGTTGCAGTAATTGCATGTTGCACAAGGCTGGGCAAGGCATGAGGCGTAACGAGGAAGTATGTCAAAAGGGAAAGGGAGAGTCTAGACAAAGTACCTAACTCTCATGCATTGCATTTAATTATTATAAAGTAAATTAAATATAAACTATATTACAACCGGGTCTCTTTAATATTTGAGGACCCCGAAAATCAGTATGTGGTATAATTAATATATAAGTATAGTAATAGCTATAATCAATGTAATTAAATTTTTAAATTGTTAATTCGAGTATAGTGTTGGTCGGGTAGTTATTCTGCCGGAACGGGTGTTATAAGTTGTTTTGGGGTTCGGAAGAATGACAGGGGAAGCCTTTTGTTGAGTCTTGGAACGTATTTTCTGAGGGACTGTTTTAACGGGGGAAGCGATGATGGAATCTTCCTCATCAGTGTCAATCGGACAAGTTGTTGTGGGAAAGCCATTAAGAAGTTGACCAAAAGGTTTAATACGGTTAACATGAACAGTTAAGTATTTTCTTTTACCTTTGGTGAGATTAACTGCTCGTACACGATAGTTGAGCGGGGAAGTCTGCTTGTAAATTTTGTAAGGACCCATGAATTTAGAGAGTAATTTCTTACTTAATCCTGGTTTGGGGGCTTGATCTCGGAGCATCACTTGTTGTCCGATTTGATATGAGAAGTCACGGCGGTTAGTGTTGTGGTACTCGCCATACTTGTTCTGTGCTGCCAAGATATTCGTTTTGACTGCAGACCGAATTCGTGGGATGTCTACAACGTTGGGAGTTGTGGGTAGATCAAACATCACATCTAAGGGTAGTGATGGGGAGCGTCCAAATACAATTTCAAATGGGCTGAATTTTGTTGATTGATGCGTATGAGTGTTGATGGCAAAGGTGGCAGTTGTCAAAAGAGTATCCCAATTGGTATGATCTGCGTTTACATACTTGGAAAGAACTTCTTCGATGACACGGTTAGCACGTTCCACATTTCCAGAGCTTGAATGGGAGTAGGCTGTTATATATATGGGCTTACTACCTAACTTAAGTGTTAGTTCTTTAACAATATTTGATCTATTAATCCTAGCATTATCCATTTGGATGATTTTTGGAATTCCATGAACAAGAAAAATATCGTTTAATAAGAAGTTAGCTAAAGTGATAGCATTAGCTTCACGTATAGGTCTAGTAATAATATATTTACTAGAAGTATCAATACAAACTATAATAAAATTATTGTTATTTATTGTGGTTTTCAAAGGGCCAATTAAATCTACTTGAATTTTATCGAAAACATTATAAATTTGACCTGGCATCATTCTGCCGATAGGAATAACATTAGAGGGATTGCGCTTAGCACAAGTGAGACAGTTATTAATATATCTAACAGTAATTTTAAATAGGTTTTTAATATAAAATTTAGATTTAATTCTTTCGTATGTTTTTGATATACCTAAATGTCCACCTCCTAGAGGATGATCATGATTACTAAATAAAATTTCATCAACCATTGAATGGGGAATACAAACTAATAGTTTATGAGTGATTGGGTTTTTATAATACAACATCTTATCGATAATTATAAACTTTTTAAATTTAGTGTGAATGTTATCTTGTTTTAAGATATCAAAGATTTTAGAAAAGTAAGGATCCGAATGTTGTTCAGCGATTAGATTAGTTCTATAGTCTACTGCTACAATATTATTAATTATATATTCTTTGTTGGGGCGAGCGGTCGTAATCTTTTCAAAAGGGATTAGTCGACTCAGGCAGTCTGCATTTCCATGCAAAGTGCCTTTACGATATTTAATAGTAAGGTCAGCTTCTTGCGCTGCTAAAGCCCAACGAGCAATGCGTTGAGATTTAGAATTTTTAGTTTTTAGGAGACTACACAGACAATGGTGGTCAGTTACGACAGTTATCTTTCTACCATATGTGTATTCTCGAAACTTGTTTAAAGCAAAAACTAATGCTAAGCATTCTTTTTCACTGATGCCGTAATTTATTTCGGCAGGCGTAAGAACGCGGGAAGCATAAGCAATAACATGCTCTTTTCCTTCATCTATTTGAGACAAGACGGCACCGATACCGTCATTAGAGGCGTCACAAAATAAAGTAATGGGAAGGGTCTCATTAAATTGAGCCAAAATGGGAGCAGTGATTAATTTTTGTTTTAATAAATCGAAAGCAGCTTGTTGAGTAGCTGTCCAATTATATGTATTGTCCAAACGGGTTAAATCTACTAAGGGTTTAGAAATTTTTGCGTAATTTGGTATGAATCTGCGATAATATCCTGTTAATCCTAAGAAAGCTCGAACGTCTTTAACGGTCTTAGGGACAGGAAGGTTAGTAACAGCTGAGACCTTGGCAGGGTCAACTGTTACACCGTTGGATGATAATAAATGTCCTAAAATTTTGACTTGCTGATAGCCAAATGAGCATTTGCTTGGTTTTAACTTGATATTCGCTATCAATAACTTAGACAAAACCAATTTTAAACTATGCAAATGTGCAGAAAAGGTTTGTCCATAAACTAATATATCGTCTAAATATATATAGCAATTTGAAAAAAGTAAATTAGAAAATATTTTTCTTAACACTTTATTAAAGAATCCTGGGGAATTCTTTAATCCTTGAGGAACACGAATAAATTCGTAAATACCATCTTGGGTAATAAAGGCTGTTTTATGCCTATCGTGTTCAGCAACAAAAAAATGGTAGTACCCATTAGAAATGTCTAAACTACTAAAATATTTTGCTCCGTGTAAGGAGTCGAAAATATCTGCCAATCGTGGCATAGGATAGATTTCAGTTTTGGTGATGTCATTAAGTTTACGATAATCAATTACAAGTCTAACAGATCCAGGGGATTTCTTAGGAACTATTAACATTGGAGAAGAAAAATCTGATCGTGATTCTCTAATAACCTTATTGGCTAAAAGTTCTTTAATATAATCGCGTATAAGTTTACGCTCAGTATGCGATTTTCTATAGGCAGCTTGTTGTAATGGGGAATGGTTTCCAGTGTCAATTTCTAACTGTTCTGGTCCATTATACATACCGATATCAGATTCTGAAGATGCAAAAACCTGGGAAAATTTATTAAGCCATTCTTTAATTTGATTTTGCTGATCATAATCTAGTTTGGGGTTAACATCAAAAGTTTCTTGGGTTTTCTGAACTGTGGGCTCTATTATACTAATTTCGTAATTAGTGTGAAGAACGTCTTCACATTCATATATTTTACCAAGAGTTCTATTCGTATTTAATCGAATGCTAAAGGTATTGGGATTAAGAATGGGAATAAAAACGCATCCTTTATTATGAAAGTAGAAAGGGGGAATTATAATGTTCTGATCTTGCATAAGTTTATCGCTAGGTTCGAATGAAACTTGTTGAAGGGGAATGTTTATTTTTACATTTGTATAACATAAAGGAAGTAAAATTACTGATTCAATAGGTTTAATTTTGTCAGAGATTAAAAATTCAAAATTGTTAATTTCTTCGGAATTAAGGTAAAAGGGGATTGATTGGTTTCTATATATAATTTCTTTTAAATTATAATTAATTGTCAGCTTAAGGGCATTTATAATATCATTGCCAAGAATAGGGCGTTTAACATCAAAAACCAAAGCAGAAAATCTACTTATAGTAGAGACAGGAAGTAATTGTAAATTAATGGATTCCTTTCTGGTACAAATTGAATTACCAGTTATGCCAGTAATTCTGGTAGAATTATATTTATCTTGAATAGTATTGGTATCATTCGAAAGTTGAGGGGGAATAATACTACAGCTTGCACCAGAGTCTAAAAGACTTAAACATTCTATATTATTAATTCTGGTTTTGATTATCAAAAGATTTTTAAAACTTTCTATTCTTATATTATTATTTTCAACGAGATGACAATTAGATGTGAGTCCTTGCTCGTTATCAATACTCACATATGGGAGTTTCCCATGAACAATGAAGTAGGGTTATTATGTTCATCATGGTACATGTATTGTTCATGTTCAAAATTATGTTCATGTTCAAAATTATGGACATTGTGGCCTATTGCCATTTGAGGGCGTCCAAAGCCTCGAGAATTATTATTTCCTCGATAATGTTGTTGGGATGGTTGATACGAACCATATCCACGGGAATTATTGTTCCCTTGGTAATTTCTTTGATTACCATTATATTTATTATAACTCTGGTTATAATTTGAACCATAAGATTGGTTATTATTATTGCCTCGATTTCCTCCTCTATAAAAATTAGTGACATTATTGTCATACCGGTAGCGATCCGGGGTTCCACGGTAATTATTGTTACCTCTATTGCCTCTGAAATTATTATTTTTTCTGTATTTATTATATGCAGGTCTATTGCCATGCTCAAAGGAACCAGAGGATTGCCCATAATTATTATTATTATTCTGATTAAAATGTCCTTTATTATTGCCTTTATATTGTGCTGTGCCATTCTGTGGGCCAGTCTTATTATTGATGCCCATACGACCAAGAGTATTTACTAAAACCTCATTGATCATGTTTATATCCTCATTACCTAAGACGGAAGTACTTTTTCTTCCCATTAATGATTCAAATTTTTCATTTTCTAATAACTGATTATAAACCTCATCAGTTGTTTTACAATTCATTCTATGGATTTCTCTAGCCATAGCACTGGGTAAACCTTGCAAGAGATAATTGACCTTTTCGCGGTCCGTCATGGCAGAGTTAACCTTATTACATAAACGTAAAATATCAAAATAATATGTCTCTATAGTTTCAGATTTATTTAGGGAGCGTGCCCTAAGTTGTCTATTATACTCTTCTGGGGTAGTCTTGGATTTGAAAGAGTTAGCTAAATGATGACAGATGGCCTGATATGTAGGTAGAGTCGTAGTACTACCACCTGATAAAGTACTTACGACAGTATGCTTTTTCATATACAATTTATAACAAACTAATGCAGGGCCTGATAAATGAAAAAGTAATTGAGAACGTTTGTCATCGTTAGTCCATTTAAAGGTATTAGAGAAGTTTTCGAATCTGTCCAAAAATTCACTAAAGGAGGTCGATCCATCATAGATCTGACCAGCTCCTGGCGGAGTATAGGAAATGGTAGTTGTCATTATGACAGGAATTATTGGACTGGGAGGAGTCGAAGGTGTAGATGCTGGGGTTACAGGGGTTACTACTATTGGAGAAATAGGTCTAGTTTTAACTGGAGATAATGGTTTTACTAAAGGTACAAACAATGGGGTCACACTAGGTGGTGAAAATGAGAAATGAGCAATGGGAGATCCGATAGGGGAAACTATTGGGGAAGTTAGTAGTTCTAAAGAGGATAAATCTGGGGGTGAAGGGGTCGCTTCTCTAAATGAAGGTAAATGAGAAAGATCTGTATTGGGAACCTTTTCAAAAGCAACAGTCGTTGCTGTGGAAACTCGAGGGAAGTTGTTAGGGAGAATAGAGTCAAGGGGACCTGGGTTAAATCCTAGTTTTATGGGAAATTGAAGGGGGATATTAAAATCTGTCGAACTAGCAGTTTCTGTATCCCAAGGAGTGGGAGAAATAAGGGGAGCAGAAGGTATGATAGGGGCTCGTTGATGCCTATATTCTGCGTGGGGATTTGATTCTATATCTAAAAACTGGTTATGTGTCTTAATTGGTTCTGTGAATGATTCATGCAGTATTGCCTTGTGGCGTTTATTTTCGATGATAACAAAACATCCAAATTTATCTAGAAATACCGGATTACCAAGAATATCAAAGTAATTATGGGGATGTCGTTCATAGGGAACGGGATTTTCAATAACCTTAATTGGGGATCTTAATAATTTTGGTCTAACTACAATAGCGTCAGTTACTATCTCAGGTTTTGGGGCTGTATGCGAAGAGCCAGTCGCTGAAGGTAAAATCTGTTGGGGTAAGGGGTCGTTTTCAAAACTAAGTAATCTAGCTTTCTTAGCTACGACACGTTCAGGTAATCCTACGGTAGGAGTTGAGGGAGAGAATTGATGCTTGCTAGCTGGGGCGTAAAAGGGTGCTCTAACTGAGGGAACGTTAGGGGTTGAATTGGCTAATCCTGGGAAATTAGAACTATAGCGTGGATCACCACGTCTAGGAGTAGCTGGATTAGGGGAGATAGCGAAATTACGATCTTCGGGAATAGATTTTAAAATTGGGGAACCTCGGTTAAATGCTTTGTCCCTAGCACGTCGTCTAGCTTCTTTTTCTATTAATTCAACGTCTTCTTGAGGCGTTGCTTCTCCTTTAGATCGAGTCTTGGGAGGATTACTCATAAGGATTGAAGTATCAAAATGATGCCATTTAGGACTTTAAAATATGCCATATAGGACTTTATAAATGCCGTATAGGACTTTGTAATATAGAGATATGTCAAGGTATGCCTTATAGGACTTTAGTATTATTATAACTATATATATATATTTAGTAAAATGCCATATAGGACTTAATTGTATGGGGCTTACACATTTATTATTAGGACTTAGGCTTGGGTCTTACTATTATGAAAGAGGGCTTACATATGCTTTGTTTCTACAAGAGGGCTTACAATTTTTATTTATTTTTGTTAAGGTGCACCACAATACTTTTAAAAATAGGTCCTTCTATTCAGAGCCGTCGCCTAAAGCTGCGTACTCACCTGAGTCCTTTAAAACACGCCAGTACTAGGTCTCAAACACCACACGGGTGAAGCCTTCTAGTACGTGGAGACGCTTGGACCGGGATCTACGAATACGACTTATTGCAAAAGGGGGGGATGATTATAAGTTAATGACCAGTATTGTTATGTTAATTATTTCTGAACTGTAGTTTTGATTTGAATATGAAATGTGCTCTGCGAAGCACGAGTAGCTACGAAGAAGGGGAGCTATCGGGGCGAAATATAAAAGATACGCCTTACAAATGCTGTTGATCCCTGGGTTTTACGAATCCCTGGCCATGGGAATCGGATGCTGCTATTAGTACACTGGTCACTCCGGTTGTTGAAAACATGAAGTCCACTGAATGAGACGTTTTGGTCGTTGATGTAGACGTTAGTAAGGAAGGAACACCAAGGGACGGATATCCGGGAGATTTGCAACTATCTCGGATCCGCGGCCAAGGGCCAGCTGAAGGGTCGCCAATGAAGTATTGTGGTTAGGGATGATATGTAATAATCAGGAGAGGTCTTCAGATCGGTAGGTTCGGATTTTATATGTGTTTATTAAAGTGGACGGGAGGACAGTGTATGGTTAGAAGTGTAGAGTTAGACAGACATATTATTACAGAAGTGCATGGGGTTTATATACCCATGGTTAACAGTACATTACCTTGGAAGGTACCTGAAGTTAAGAGAGGAAAGGGAGAGTTGCAGTAATTGCATGTTGCACAAGGCTGGGCAAGGCATGAGGCGTAACGAGGAAGTATGTCAAAAGGGAAAGGGAGAGTCTAGACAAAGTACCTAACTCTCATGCATTGCATTTAATTATTATAAAGTAAATTAAATATAAACTATATTACAGTACAGAAAACCAAAAAACCTTCCTGCGTTGTAAAGAACAGGGTCTGTAGTTTCCAAAAATCGCAAAAAATCGCATCTGGCTAATGCGGTTTTTTCACAATTAATTTACAGGTTTTTAAAGGTTTTCAATCGGTTTTTTGGATGGGTGACGGGACTTGACCGGTTTTTTGGGTTTAAGCGGATAGAAAACTAAAAAACCTTGCTGCGTTTTAGAAAACAGGGTCTGTAGTATCCAAAAACCGCAAAAAATCGCATCTGGCTAATGCGGTTTTTTCACAATTAATTTACAGGTTTTTAAAGGTTTTCCATCGGTTTTTTGGATAGGTGACGGGACTTGACCGGTTTTTTGGGTTTAAACGTACAGAAAACCAAAAAAACTTGCTACGTTGTAAAGAACAGGGTCTGTAGTATCTAAAAACCGCAAAAAACCGCACCTGGCTAATGCGAATTTTTCACAATTAATTTACAAGTTTTTAAACGTTTTCCATCGGTTTTTTGGATGGGTGACGGGACTTGACCGGTTTGTTTTGGCTTTAAACGTACAGAAAACCAAAAAACCTTGCTGCGTTGTAAAGAACAGGGTCAGTAGTATCCAAAAACCGCAAAAAACCGCATCTGGCTAATGCGGTTTTTTCACAATTAATTTACAGGTTTTTAAAGGTTTTCCAACGGTTTTTTGGATGGGTGACGGGACTTGACCGGTTTTTTGGGTTTAAACGTACAGAAAACCAAAAAAACTTGCTGCGTTGTAAAGAACAGGGTCTGTAGTATCTAAAAACCGCAAAAAACCGCAAAAACCCGCACCTGGCTAATGCGGTTTTTTTACAATTAATTTACAGGTTTTTAAACGTTTTCCATCGGTTTTTTGGATGGGTGACGGGACTTGACCGGTTTTTTGGGTTTAAACGTACAGAAAACCAAAAAAAACTTGCTACGTTGTAAAGAACAGGGTCTGTAGTATCTAAAAACCGCAAAAAACCGCACCTGGCTAATGCGAATTTTTCACAATTAATTTACAAGTTTTTAAACGTTTTCCATCGGTTTTTTGAATGGGTGACGGGACTTGACCGGTTTTTTGGGTTTAAACGTACAGAAAACCAAAAAACCTTGCTGCGTTGTAAAGAACAGGGTCAGTAGTATCCAAAAACCGCAAAAAACCGCATCTGGCTAATGCGGTTTTTTCACAATTAATTTACAGGTTTTTAAACGTTTTCCATCGGTTTTTTGGATGGGTGACGGGACTTGACCGGTTTTTTGGGTTTAAACGTACAGAAAACCAAAAAACCTTGCTGCGTTGTAAAGAACAGGGTCTGTAGTATCCAAAAACCGCAAAAAACCGCAAAAAACCGCACCTGGCTAATGCGGTTTTTTCACAATTAATCTACAGGTTTTTAAACGTTTTCCATCGGTTTTTTGGATGGGTGACGGGACTTGACCGGTTTTTTGGGTTTAAACGTACAGAAATCCAAAAAAACTTGCTGCGTTGTAAAGAACAGGGTCAGTAGTATCCAAAAACCGCAAAAAACCGCATCTGGCTAATGCGGTTTTTTCACAATTAATTTACAGGTTTTTAAAGGTTTTCCATCGGTTTTTGGATGGGTGACGGGACTTGACCGCTTTTTTGGGTTTAAACGTACAGAAAACCAAAAAACCTTGCTGCGTTGTAAAGAACAGGGTCTGTAGTATCCAAAAACCGCAAAAAACCGCAAAAAACCGCACCTGGCTAATGCGGTTTTTTCACAATTAATTTACAGGTTTTTAAACGTTTTCCATCGGTTTTTTGGATGGGTGACGGGACTTGACCGGTTTTTTGGGTTTAAACGTACAGAAAACCAAAAAAACTTGCTACGTTGTAAAGAACAGGGTCTGTAGTATCCAAAAACCGCAAAAAACCGCATCTGGCTAATGCGGTTTTTTCACAATTAATTTACAGGTTTTTAAAGGTTTTCCAACGGTTTTTTGGATGGGTGACGGGACTTGACCGGTTTTTTGGGTTTAAACGTACAGAAAACCAAAAAAACTTGCTGCGTTGTAAAGAACAGGGTCTGTAGTATCCAAAAACCGCAAAAAACCGCATCTGGCTAATGCGGTTTTTTTCACAATTAATTTACAGGTTTTTAAACGTTTTCCATCGGTTTTTTGGATGGGTGACGGGACTTGACCGGTTTTTTGGGTTTAAACGTACAGAAAACCAAAAAAACTTGCTGCGTTGTAAAGAACAGGGTCTGTAGTATCCAAAAACCGCAAAAAACCGCAAAAAACCGCACCTGGCTAATGCGGTTTTTTCACAATTAATTTACAGGTTTTTAAACGTTTTCCATCGGTTTTTTGGATGGGTGACGGGACTTGACCGGTTTTTTGGGTTTAAACGTACAGAAAACCAAAAAAACTTGCTACGTTGTAAAGAACAGGGTCTGTAGTATCCAAAAACCGCAAAAAACCGCAAAAAACCGCACCTGGCTAATGCGGTTTTTTCACAATTAATTTACAGGTTTTTAAACGTTTTCCATCGGTTTTTTGGATGGGTGACGGGACTTGACCGGTTTTTTGGGTTTAAACGTACAGAAAACCAAAAAAACTTGCTACGTTGTAAAGAACAGGGTCTGTAGTATCTAAAAACCGCAAAAAACCGCACCTGGCTAATGCGAATTTTTCACAATTAATTTACAAGTTTTAAACGTTTTCCATCGGTTTTTTGGATGGGTGACGGGACTTGACCGGTTTGTTTTGGCTTTAAACGTACAGAAAACCAAAAAACCTTGCTGCGTTGTAAAGAACAGGGTCAGTAGTATCCAAAAACCGCAAAAAACCGCATCTGGCTAATGCGGTTTTTTCACAATTAATTTACAGGTTTTTAAAGGTTTTCCAACGGTTTTTTGGATGGGTGACGGGACTTGACCGGTTTTTTGGGTTTAAACGTACAGAAAACCAAAAAACTTGCTGCGTTGTAAAGAACAGGGTCTGTAGTATCTAAAAACCGCAAAAACCGCAAAAACCCGCACCTGGCTAATGCGGTTTTTTTTACAATTAATTTACAGGTTTTTAAACGTTTTCCATCGGTTTTTTGGATGGGTGACGGGACTTGACCGGTTTTTTTTGGGTTTAAACGTACAGAAAACCAAAAAAACTTGCTGCGTTGTAAAGAACAGGGTCTGTAGTATCTAAAAACCGCAAAAAACCGCAAAAAACCGCACCTGGCTAATGCGGTTTTTTCACAATTAATTTACAGGTTTTTAAACGTTTTCCATCGGTTTTTTGGATGGGTGACGGGACTTGACCGGTTTTTTGGGTTTAAACGTACAGAAAACCAAAAAAACTTGCTGCGTTGTAAAGAACAGGGTCTGTAGTATCTAAAAACCGCAAAAAACCGCAAAAAACCGCACCTGGCTAATGCAGTTTTTTCACAATTAATTTACAGGTTGTTAAACGTTTTCCATCGGTTTTTTGGATGGGTGACGGGACTTGACCGGTTTTTTGGGTTTAAACGTACAGAAAACCAAAAAAAACTTGCTGCGTTGTAAAGAACAGGGTCAGTAGTATCCAAAAACCGCAAAAAACCGCATCTGGCTAATGCGGTTTTTTCACAATTAATTTACAGGTTTTTAAACGTTTTCCATCGGTTTTTTTGGATGGGTGACGGGACTTGACCGGTTTTTTGGGTTTAAACGTACAGAAAACCAAAAAAACTTGCTGCGTTGTAAAGAACAGGGTCAGTAGTATCCAAAAACCGCAAAAAACCGCATCTGGCTAATGCGGTTTTTTCACAATTAATTTACAGGTTTTTAAAGGTTTTCCATCGGTTTTTGGATGGGTGACGGGACTTGACCGCTTTTTTGGGTTTAAACGTACAGAAAACCAAAAAACCTTGCTGCGTTGTAAAGAACAGGGTCT
Organism: Desoria tigrina; assembly: GCA_906901685.1. Lineage (NCBI taxonomy): Eukaryota > Metazoa > Arthropoda > Collembola > Entomobryomorpha > Isotomidae > Desoria > Desoria tigrina. Next base: position 26,710 of record CAJQTU010000112.1, read on the forward strand.
GTAGTATCCAAAAACCGCAAAAAACCGCAAAAAACCGCACCTGGCTAATGCGGTTTTTTCACAATTAATTTACAGGTTTTTAAACGTTTTCCATCGGTTTTTTGGATGGGTGACGGGACTTGACCGGTTTTTTGGGTTTAAACGTACAGAAAACCAAAAAAAACTTGCTGCGTTGTAAAGAACAGGGTCAGTAGTATCCAAAAACCGCAAAAAACCGCATCTGGCTAATGCGGTTTTTTCACAATTAATTTACAGGTTTTTAAAGGTTTTCCATCGGTTTTTTGGATGGGTGACGGGACTTGACCGCTTTTTTGGGTTTAAACGTACAGAAAACCAAAAAACCTTGCTGCGTTGTAAAGAACAGGGTCTGTAGTATCCAAAAACCGCAAAAAACCGCAAAAAACCGCACCTGGCTAATGCGGTTTTTTCACAATTAATTTACAGGTTTTTAAACGTTTTCCATCGGTTTTTTGGATGGGTGACGGGACTTGACCGGTTTTTTGGGTTTAAACGTACAGAAAACCAAAAAAACTTGCTGCGTTGTAAAGAACAGGGTCTGTAGTATCCAAAAACCGCAAAAAACCGCATCTGGCTAATGCGGTTTTTTCACAATTAATTTACAGGTTTTTAAACGTTTTCCATCGGTTTTTTGGATGGGTGACGGGACTTGACCGGTTTTTTGGGTTTAAACGTACAGAAAACCAAAAAAACTTGTTGCGTTGTAAAGAACAGGGTCTGTAGTATCTAAAAACCGCAAAAAACCGCAAAAAACCGCACCTGGCTAATGCGGTTTTTTCACAATTAATTTACAGGTTTTAAACGTTTTCCATCGGTTTTTTGGATGGGTGACGGGACTTGACCGGTTTTTTGGGTTTAAACGTACAGAAAACCAAAAAAACTTGCTGCGTTGTAAAGAACAGGGTCTGTAGTATCTAAAAACCGCAAAAAACCGCAAAAAACCGCACCTGGCTTAATGCGGTTTTTTCACAATTAATTTACAGGTTTTTAAACGTTTTCCATCGGTTTTTTGGATGGGTGACGGGACTTGACCGGTTTTTTGAGTTTAAACGTACAGAAAACCAAAAAAACTTGCTGCGTTGTAAAGAACAGGGTCTGTAGTATCTAAAAACCGCAAAAAACCGCAAAAAACCGCACCTGGCTAATGCGGTTTTTTCACAATTAATTTACAGGTTTTTAAACGTTTTCCATCGGTTTTTTGGATGGGTGACGGGACTTGACCGGTTTTTTGGGTTTAAACGTACAGAAAACCAAAAAAACTTGCTGCGTTGTAAAGAACAGGGTCTGTAGTATCTAAAAACCGCAAAAAACCGCAAAAAACCGCACCTGGCTAATGCGGTTTTTTCACAATTAATTTACAGGTTGTTAAACGTTTTCCATCGGTTTTTTGGATGGGTGACGGGACTTGACCGGTTTTTTTGGGTTTAAACGTACAGAAAACCAAAAAAACTTGCTGCGTTGTAAAGAACAGGGTCAGTAGTATCCAAAACCGCAAAAAACCGCATCTGGCTAATGCGGTTTTTTCACAATTAATTTACAGGTTTTTAAAGGTTTTCCATCGGTTTTTTGGATGGGTGACGGGACTTGACCGCTTTTTTGGGTTTAAACGTACAGAAAACCAAAAAACCTTGCTGCGTTGTAAAGAACAGGGTCTGTAGTATCCAAAAACCGCAAAAAACCGCAAAAAACCGCACCTGGCTAATGCGGTTTTTTCACAATTAATCTACAGGTTTTTAAACGTTTTCCATCGGTTTTTTGGATGGGTGACGGGACTTGACCGGTTTTTTGGGTTTAAACGTACAGAAAACCAAAAAAACTTGCTACGTTGTAAAGAACAGGGTCTGTTGTATCCAAAAACCGCAAAAAACCGCATCTGGCTAATGCGGTTTTTTCACAATTAATTTACAGGTTTTTAAAGGTTTTCCAACGGTTTTTTGGATGGGTGACGGGACTTGACCGGTTTTTTGGGTTTAAACGTACAGAAAACCAAAAAAACTTGCTGCGTTGTAAAGAACAGGGTCTGTAGTATCCAAAAACCGCAAAAAACCGCATCTGGCTAATGCGGTTTTTTCACAATTAATTTACAGGTTTTTAAACGTTTTCCATCGGTTTTTTGGATGGGTGACGGGACTTGACCGGTTTTTTGGGTTTAAACGTACAGAAAACCAAAAAAACTTGCTGCGTTGTAAAGAACAGGGTCTGTAGTATCTAAAAACCGCAAAAAACCGCAAAAAACCGCACCTGGCTAATGCGGTTTTTTCACAATTAATTTACAGGTTTTTAAACGTTTTCCATCGGTTTTTTGGATGGGTGACGGGACTTGACCGGTTTTTTGGGTTTAAACGTACAGAAAACCAAAAAAACTTGCTGCGTTGTAAAGAACAGGGTCTGTAGTATCTAAAAACCGCAAAAACCGCAAAAAAACCGCACCTGGCTAATGCGGTTTTTTCACAATTAATTTACAGGTTTTTAAACGTTTTCCATCGGTTTTTTGGATGGGTGACGGGACTTGACCGGTTTTTTGAGTTTAAACGTACAGAAAACCAAAAAAACTTGCTGCGTTGTAAAGAACAGGGTCTGTAGTATCTAAAAACCGCAAAAAACCGCAAAAAAACCGCACCTGGCTAATGCGGTTTTTTCACAATTAATTTACAGGTTTTTAAACGTTTTCCATCGGTTTTTTGGATGGGTGACGGGACTTGACCGGTTTTTTGGGTTTAAACGTACAGAAAACCAAAAAAACTTGCTGCGTTGTAAAGAACAGGGTCTGTAGTATCTAAAAACCGCAAAAAACCGCAAAAAACCGCACCTGGCTAATGCGGTTTTTTCACAATTAATTTACAGGTTGTTAAACGTTTTCCATCGGTTTTTTGGATGGGTGACGGGACTTGACCGGTTTTTTGGGTTTAAACGTACAGAAAACCAAAAAAACTTGCTGCGTTGTAAAGAACAGGGTCAGTAGTATCCAAAAACCGCAAAAAACCGCATCTGGCTAATGCGGTTTTTTCACAATTAATTTACAGGTTTTTAAAGGTTTTCCATCGGTTTTTTGGATGGGTGACGGGACTTGACCGCTTTTTTGGGTTTAAACGTACAGAAAACCAAAAAACCTTGCTGCGTTGTAAAGAACAGGGTCTGTAGTATCCAAAAACCGCAAAAAACCGCAAAAAAACCGCACCTGGCTAATGCGGTTTTTTCACAATTAATCTACAGGTTTTTAAACGTTTTCCATCGGTTTTTTGGATGGGTGACGGGACTTGACCGGTTTTTTGGGTTTAAACGTACAGAAAACCAAAAAAACTTGCTACGTTGTAAAGAACAGGGTCTGTTGTATCCAAAAACCGCAAAAAACCGCATCTGGCTAATGCGGTTTTTTCACAATTAATTTACAGGTTTTTAAAGGTTTTCCAACGGTTTTTGGATGGGTGACGGGACTTGACCGGTTTTTTGGGTTTAAACGTACAGAAAACCAAAAAAAACTTGCTGCGTTGTAAAGAACAGGGTCTGTAGTATCCAAAAACCGCAAAAAACCGCATCTGGCTAATGCGGTTTTTTCACAATTAATTTACAGGTTTTTAAAGGTTTTCCAACGGTTTTTTGGATGGGTGACGGGACTTGACCGGTTTTTTGGGTTTAAACGTACAGAAAACCAAAAAAACTTGCTGCGTTGTAAAGAACAGGGTCTGTAGTATCCAAAAACCGCAAAAAACCGCATCTGGCTAATGCGGTTTTTTCACAATTAATTTACAGGTTTTTAAACGTTTTCCATCGGTTTTTTGGATGGGTGACGGGACTTGACCGGTTTTTTGGGTTTAAACGTACAGAAATCCAAAAAAACTTGCTGCGTTGTAAAGAACAGGGTCTGTAGTATCCAAAAACCGCAAAAAACCGCAAAAAACCGCACCTGGCTAATGCGGTTTTTTCACAATTAATTTACAGGTTTTTAAACGTTTTCCATCGGTTTTTTGGATGGGTGACGGGACTTGACCGGTTTTTTGGGTTTAAACGTACAGAAAACCAAAAAAACTTGCTACGTTGTAAAGAACAGGGTCTGTAGTATCTAAAAACCGCAAAAAACCGCAAAAAACCGCACCTGGCTAATGCGGTTTTTTCACAATTAATTTACAGGTTTTTAAACGTTTTCCATCGGTTTTTTGGATGGGTGACGGGACTTGACCGGTTTTTTGGGTTTAAACGTACAGAAAACCAAAAAAACTTGCTACGTTGTAAAGAACAGGGTCTGTAGTATCTAAAAACCGCAAAAAACCGCACCTGGCTAATGCGAATTTTTCACAATTAATTTACAAGTTTTTAAACGTTTTCCATCGGTTTTTTGGATGGGTGACGGGACTTGACCGGTTTTTTGGGTTTGACCGTACAGAAAACCAAAAAAACTTGCTACGTTGTAAAGAACAGGGTCTGTAGTATCCAAAAACCGCAAAAAACCGCATCTGGCTAATGCGAATTTTTCACAATTAATTTACAAGTTTTTAAACGTTTTCCATCGGTTTTTTGGATGGGTGACGGGACTTGACCGGTTTGTTTTGGCTTTAAACGTACAGAAAACCAAAAAACCTTGCTGCGTTGTAAAGAACAGGGTCAGTAGTATCCAAAAACCGCAAAAAACCGCATCTGGCTAATGCGGTTTTTTCACAATTAATTTACAGGTTTTTAAAGGTTTTCCAACGGTTTTTTGGATGGGTGACGGGACTTGACCGGTTTTTTGGGTTTAAACGTACAGAAAACCAAAAAAACTTGCTGCGTTGTAAAGAACAGGGTCTGTAGTATCTAAAAACCGCAAAAAAACCGCAAAAACTCGCACCTGGCTAATGCGGTTTTTTTACAATTAATTTACAGGTTTTTTAAACGTTTTCCATCGGTTTTTTGGATGGGTGACGGGACTTGACCGGTTTTTTGGGTTTAAACGTACAGAAAACCAAAAAAACTTGCTACGTTGTAAAGAACAGGGTCTGTAGTATCTAAAAACCGCAAAAAACCGCACCTGGCTAATGCGAATTTTTCACAATTAATTTACAAGTTTTTAAACGTTTTCCATCGGTTTTTTGAATGGGTGACGGGACTTGACCGGTTTTTTGGGTTTAAACGTACAGAAAACCAAAAAACCTTGCTGCGTTGTAAAGAACAGGGTCAGTAGTATCCAAAAACCGCAAAAAACCGCATCTGGCTAATGCGGTTTTTTCACAATTAATTTACAGGTTGTTAAACGTTTTCCATCGGTTTTTTGGATGGGTGACGGGACTTGACCGGTTTTTTGGGTTTAAACGTACAGAAAACCAAAAAAAACTTGCTGCGTTGTAAAGAACAGGGTCAGTAGTATCCAAAAACCGCAAAAAACCGCATCTGGCTAATGCGGTTTTTTCACAATTAATTTACAGGTTTTTAAAGGTTTTCCATCGGTTTTTTGGATGGGTGACGGGACTTGACCGCTTTTTTGGGTTTAAACGTACAGAAAACCAAAAAACCTTGCTGCGTTGTAAAGAACAGGGTCTGTAGTATCCAAAAACCGCAAAAAAACCGCAAAAAACCGCACCTGGCTAATGCGGTTTTTTCACAATTAATTTACAGGTTTTTAAACGTTTTCCATCGGTTTTTTGGATGGGTGACGGGACTTGACCGGTTTTTTGGGTTTAAACGTACAGAAAACCAAAAAAACTTGCTACGTTGTAAAGAACAGGGTCTGTTGTATCCAAAAACCGCAAAAAACCGCATCTGGCTAATGCGGTTTTTTCACAATTAATTTACAGGTTTTTAAAGGTTTTCCAACGGTTTTTTGGATGGGTGACGGGACTTGACCGGTTTTTTGGGTTTAAACGTACAGAAAACCAAAAAAACTTGCTGCGTTGTAAAGAACAGGGTCTGTAGTATCCAAAAACCGCAAAAAACCGCATCTGGCTAATGCGGTTTTTTCACAATTAATTTACAGGTTTTTAAAGGTTTTCCAACGGTTTTTTGGATGGGTGACGGGACTTGACCGGTT